>JBBBWG010031976.1:0-43698 GCA_037176905.1 Azolla pinnata | reverse complement strand
GGCCTCCATACTCGGGCATTCGCAGTCCATCACGCATTGATCGACTTCTGTCAGTTGTACTGTGGGTGCCGTCGTTGCCGTCGTTGTCGTCGTACCCTCCAAGGTAAGTCGAATTCCTTCCTGAAATCGTGGCACCAACCGCAACAATTGCTCCAGCGTCATCGTGATCTGTATTCCTGCCAAATCCGAAATGTCGGGCTCCGTTTCGCTGCCAGATGGCCCCGCGGGTTCCAAATTTGCATGTTTGCCACTTTCCGTACGTTGGGTCGCTTGGGTCTGAATCTCTGAGTTTTGCTGAGCATTTGCCGCTTCGACCCAGTGCTGCGCTTGCTCACGGACTCGGTCCATTGTTCCGTGCAAGCACGGCTGCGTGTCGTTACCAACTGTACGTCGACGCTTCCCCTTGGTTTGATGTTTGGCCCGCAAGAGGGTGTGGGCAATCTCTCGCGAAGTGTCCGCGTTGACAACAGCGGAAGCAAAGTTGGTCCTTCCCCGGTCTTCGTCGATCCCACCGCCTGTTGTTCTGCAGCCGAAACGACCCCGGCTCTTGTCGCCGGTCGGCTTCTTCCTGTCTGAATTGACTGTTCTGGAACTGAGGCCGACCACTACGCTGAAACGACTGTCCGCCGTGGTTGCCGTTGTGGAAACTGGTTGTTATTACTCTGTCCCTGATTCTGGACTTGTACCGGTTCGACCGCCCGAACCGCTGGTGCGTTTTTCCAGGCTAGCAGGCTATATTCGCACGTCGTCGTTGTGTGCATTCGTGCTTTGGCAAAGGGCACAGCATTGTATGCATTCCACGTTGGAATGACCGAACTGCAAGCACAGCGTGCACTGAACCGCCTGCTAGAAGGCTTTTTCCTCCACCTTTGGGGAAGGTGCGATTGCGCGAACTTGGGACAGCCCGAGTCCCAGATGCTGGTGATTTAAATTCAGTGCTCTATTCACGATCTCCGTCAGTGGCATCGTGGTAGCATCCATTAACGCGAAGGAGGACTGTAGCGGTTCCCGTAAGGCCTTCAGAAACTGACATTTTTGTATGTCCTCTGTTGGCGGAGTATCCAGCATGGCCTGACCGGCTCGAAATCGTAACAAAAAGTCCGCTACCGACTCCCCCGCTTGCTGCTGTAGTGAACAATACTCCTTCAGCACTTTCGTTGGGTCGATCTTGACTTGGAAGAGTTCCAGGAACTTGTCCACCAGTTCCTGAAACGACCCGAACATGTTGATGTCCTGCTGTGCGTACCAGCGTGCAGCTTGTCCCTCCAAAGATAGCTGAAGCTCCACGATCATAGATTGCTCACGTTCCGTCGGAGACAATCCTTGCGTCCCATGATTCACGGCCCATATGGACTGGAACTGCTTGACGTGTGCCGCCGCATCCGGGTGATTGGAGTATTTAGGATAGGCGTACGACACGATGTCATTTGCAGTTGTCCGACGCTGATTTGTGGGTTTGTTGGGAACACCCGTTCCCTTTGCAACAGTCGGTGAACCGCCAACTACGACTGCTGCCGAAATTTCGATTTCTTTCGCGTCCGGAACAACCGAGCGTACATGTCCGTCCCTAACCTTGTTGGTTGGGTGTGACGAGGCCTCCTCCGCCGCGCTCCATCCAGTGTTGTTCGAGGGCACGTGTCCGTCCTGATCTCCTCGGTTTTGTACGACGAGGCCTCCTCAGTCGTACGATGTTCAAAACGTGCCGAGCGCAGAAGTCCGTCTCTGAACGCTTCAGCTGGGTACGACAAGGCCTCCTCAGCCGTACCCCGTTCGGAACTAGGGGACAGGCCTAGCCTCCGGGCTAGGTCTTCGTATCGGCGCCGGTCTTCCGCTATCCAACTACGATTAGTAGGCGGTACGGATGCAATCCGTCGCGTCCGTAGCACACTCTCCGAAACGGTTGGTTCCTCGTCCGGAGTAGTCGACTCGTCCTCCGAGTCGCTGCCTAGTCCTGAATACACGGTCCACCGACCGGTAAAAGATCCTTCGTCGCTGTCACTAACGATGTACGGCGCCCAGTCCGTAGCTTGTGGTTCGATTCTAGCGTTGCTTTCCTCTGATTCGCACAGTACGTTTTCTGCCGCTCCTTGCGCTCCGGCCGAAAATGACGGGTCTTGGGAGATGAATACACGGTCCAGCGACCGGTAAAAGATCCTTCGTCGCTGTCATTAACGATGTACGGCGCCCAGTCCGTAGCTTGTGGTTCGATTCTAGCGTTGCTTTCCTCTGATTCGCGTAGTACGTTTTCTGCCGCTGCTTGCGCTCCGGCCGAAAACGACGGGTCTTGGGAGATGATGCTTGCGGCTCTCCACAAGGTGTTCAATCCAGCGAACGTAACTCCCGCTCGGCGAACGCTAGAACGTTGAGACGCTTGAGCGACGTCGGTGCGGTCCGCTGCACCGTTGGTCCAGGAAGCTTAAGCTCACGCCAACGATCTTGTGATCCTCCGTGAGTCGGATGTCGGTTTGTCCCTAGATGTCATCCATTCGAACTTCTTCGGCTTGAATTCCGATTCAAGTCGTCGTGATCGCCAAAAGAGTTTTAGCCCTTCGGATTAAAGACTAAAACTTGTCGTGGGTAGATACGAATGAAGAGACAATCGTAAGATCTACGATTGTCCGTAACTCCGATAAGCACGATTATCCGTCAACTCCAAACACTACGATTTACTACGATTAATATAATTAATCGTAGACTCCGATTTGTCGTAGACTCAGACTCTTACACAGACAGAACACGAAGACAAGTACCGAATACACGAGTAGGCGCAGAGCTCTTCTATTATAAACACTACAGCTTCCGGCTATTTTCAGACCCTGTACATGACAGACCCCATTGTCTTATATACAACCTTGGCACCCTTTTGGATCACCAAGTCTCTATGTACATTACGTCGGTTCGGATCTTTACGTAACTCTACGTTTTTCCGAATTTCTGAATTTCCGACTATATCTTATTTCTGTAATATTACGAATTTACGACTTCGTCGTAATTTCGTAATAATTGGCCAACACCTGTCACATATGTACTTCCAAAAGTGAGATAAATTGTGGACCACGATCACTAATAATGTTGGCTGGAAGACCATGATGTCGAAATACGTTCCGCATAACGATATTTGTTGTTTCTTGACTACTAAAGCTCTTGACACACATCAAAAAATGTGTCATCTTGGTAAATCGATCCACTACACGGTTAAAATAGCATCAAAACCTTGCGAAGGTGGCAGATCTATAATGCAATCCATAGAAATTGACTACCATGGCTTGCTTGGTGTCGGCAATGGTTGCAGCAACCCATAAGGATGATGCCTAGGCATCTTGGCTCGACAATAGATGTCACATGTGCGAACGTAATCTTCAACGAATTGATGTAAATGAGGCCACCAAAATGATCGCTTCACTAGCTCTATGGTCTTAGCAATACCAAAGTTTCCAGCCATACGGACATCATGACAGTGCTCCAACACTTGAAGGCGTGGTGATCTATCAGGGACGTAAAGGAGATTCTTGTAGAAAAGTAAGTTATCTTGCCGCTTAAACTCATTATAACATCGAGATGATCCTGGCAATGTGGAGCAAGATGCAGCACTAGGACCAAGGTGGGCGAAGAAATCCTTTGCAAAATCATCAGTGTGAAGTTTTTGAATAGTATCAAGAAGACTTGAATCTAGTGGCGCGTTAGAAATCGTTCTTGCTTGCAATTTTGCTGGACCAAGGAGAACTTGCTGTTGATTGTCGAAAGGTGGGTCTCCAAAGTGAGGTGCCAAATATGAGTGCCGAGACAGAGAATCTGCTTGCCCTTATTGTTTCCCTTGTTGTTTCACTGGCGGATTGGAACATAAGTTTGGTCTCCCCTTGGTTGCAAGAATTGTTGTCGCTCGGAATGTCGTTCAAATAGTCGATTATTACATTGTACAGCTCTATTAATTGCCTTTGTAAGTCATTTAGGCTCTTCATGAAAGGTCAAGACCAAGTCTTTCACATCATTACACAGTCCATATCGGAATAAGTCCATTAACGCTGTTTCATCCCAAGGAATATCGCAAAAGAAGCCGAAAGTCTATTGCGTAAGCTGAAGCAAGTCAATCACCTTGACATAGTCTTCGAATCTTGTCTATCGATGTTCTCACATTATCTGTATGACTAAAACTTGCTTAAATTCAATAATCAAGGTTTTGAAGTTCTCTAATACTGGGGATTCCTTCTCCAGTAATGGTGCAAACCATGGAAGGGCAATTCCTATCAACAGTGTTCCAACTAGCCTTACTCTAGATGTATCACTTAGATATCTGTTTGGATACATATTAATTACTAAATGCACTTGGTTTAAGAAACCTCAGAACTAGGAGCGTGTACCATCAAACTTTGCTGCTAAACTAATATTTGGCTCTTCAATTGAACTTTGGCATGTTAAACCTTGTTGTTGAAGAGATAATACAACTAATTCAAGTTGTTGCACTCGTTTAGATAGCTCTTCGTGTTGTTGTGCCTTTTCAATACTTAACACGTTTGCATAAAGAACATGTAATATTTCATGTTCTCTTTTAAGATTCTCCATGAATACTCAAAAAGTACCGAAATACTTCACATTTTATTAAAATCCTAAATGTTTACAATGTCAATTTATAAAAACCTTTAAATTCCATGTATTTATATAATTTATTTAAAACATTATTAGAGAACCACTTCAAAACTGGAGTAATTTAAAGGTTTCTAAAAAACCTAGTTATGTTAGCAAATAATTAGTTCCCAATGTATAGAGAGATTATAACAATTTAAAGTTTAGCTTTGAGATATCATTTCTTAAAAAACATTATTATAAATTAAATAGTTAATTGCTTTCAAAGAATTTATAATGTTATAATGTTATTATAATTATATTGTATTGGTTATACTATCTGATTTTGATAAAACATTTATGGGCTGAATCTTCGCAATGTCTTTGTTTTTATAAATACACATGACTTTATTCAAGAAATCGATATATCACACTGACTTTCTGTAAACAAACATTGAGTTTTTACAAAGGGTTTATCTTCAAAAAATACATGGCTTTATGCATGTCTTACTTGTTGTAAATCTTTAAGAAGTTTCTGATTCTCTTATTCTAAAGAGACAAATTTTGTCGTTAGAAGGTCAAGCTCTGATAGAATACGATCTTACTCTTGCTTGCTAACAGTCTCCATTGTGATAATAATACTTCAACAAGAAACTTGAAAACAAAAGTGGAAATTCCAGTTCAAACTCTGACGGCTAAAGCTCGTCGACAAAGATGGAATCTAAAGACACGAACACGACCAGAAGAAAACCAGAAAAGAATAAGAAGATAAGATATATATTACCAAGACACTTGGAGTACAAGGCGCTAAGGACTGGCGTTGAACCGGAATGGTTCAATACGTCAACCACCTAAGTATTTATAGTATTTCAGGCCTCATGCATTCTCGCCACGTGGCTTGCATGCATGGATGCTACGTAGTGGTTCAAAGTTGACGTCGCAAATCGTTTTTAACATTAATATGGTAATGTTTTAACATATTATTAAACTTAAAATATAATATTTATTGATTAAAGTAAAATAGTGTGATGGATAAAATCTGACCTTCTATAGCTATAGGTCATAGGTTCAAATACACATATAAACCTTTTTGTACTGATAAGAGCTGTCCTTCTTCTGCACGAAAAAGATAGGAGCACCAGTTGGAGACTTTGATTGTAGATCGGTGCCGATGGTGGCTCTTTTCCTGGTTGTAGATCAATGGGACAATCGTATGGCCGATGTTTCGGAAGAACACTAACTTCGGCTTTGTCGAAGGCATCATCATATTCTTGGTATTTTGTTGGAATCCTACTTGGTGTAGTTGTTGCCTTTCTTCAGGAGGATCCTGGGTTTGAGTCAGGACTACTAGCTTTTCTTCTAAAGGGTATCGAATTTCTCGTCGTTTCCAATCAATTCTAGGGTTTTGGAGTTGGAGCCATGGCAAGCTAAGGACTATTGGGTGCTCGCTCGGGGCTGCGAATTATATTCAAGAAAATAACACATCCTAAATCACCTAAGTGTATCTTGCACATGTTGCTCACATGTTGCTCACTTACGATTCTGAATTGAGCTCACATGTTGCTCACCTACGATTCTGAATTGAGCTCACATGTTGCTCATAATGAATTTGCATTTAGCAAATTAAGAACTCCTTCACAAGTAATGCACGAGCAACCAATGAAATGTTTTCATTTACAACCTTCCTCCTATTCCATAAGGATACCCTATCATGAATACGAACACAAAATAGTGCACATAGATGTTTGAATGTTGTTCGTTAAGCTACGGAGTAATCCATAACTAGTATGGATATAGGAAGCTAAGCCCAAGAAGTACGGAATCAGGTGTTATGATTTAAATCCGTAGTAGCACATACTACTACAGACAACGGCCATATTAATCGGTATGGAGGAAAGTCGTACCAACACATACTTTGTAAATAGGTTGGGAATTTGTATAAGTAAAGAGTAATAAAAATCTCTTTGCGCAATTCTGTCTTTTGTTGACTTGTCTGGTCTTGTCTTCTTTGGAGTAGACTTGAATAGTGAAGTCTTGATCTTTTGTATTGAAGGGCTAACACATTTGGCTGAACAAGCTATTGAACTGCAAGTATTTCATGTAGATAGATCCGACGGGGAATTTCAGGTATTAGGCTTTTGAAAGCTCTATAAGTCTAATTGCGAAGTTGTGCAACAAAACCTAACCATGGATTTAGTGTAGATTGCTCGTAAGCGGCACAAGGAGATTAAGATTATGTTAGGTCAGCATGAAGAGCTTTTTCAGGCCTGCTATAGAATATGGAAGCCATAATAGAGTCGATCGTACACATTGATACAGGAGCGGAAGTAGAGGAGGATGCTAAGGAGGATGTGGAGGACGCCGCCAAATTGTTCAATAAATAAACAAATTTGACAATTCTTAGATGACCTATTCCTAGAATCCATGGACAAAATTGCATGCACCTTTTTCTTTTCCATGCATCAACCAAAAGTTAATTTCTTTTCCATGCACCTTTTTCTGGGTGCCTCTGGTTCTGTGCTGCAGCTTTTTTTGAATGCCTCAACTTTTCACCATGCACCTGAGGATTTTCAGAGGGGAGGCAAAATATACCTAAGCGCTTCAGGCAGAATAGGAAGGGGGGTAGTAAAAGGAGGGACATGAGAACAGGAGAGAGGCAAATTCTCAGATCAAAACCCTAATTCTCTTAGCCAAGCCCATCTCTTTAAACCCTAACTCTAAAATGCCGAAAATCCTACTTCTCTTAACGAATCAAATCTTTCTAAACCCAAACTCTAAAATGTCAAAAGCCCTCTACTTCTCTCAGAAAATCATCTCTCTCTAAACCCTAACCCTAGAATTCAAAAAATCCTAAGATCTCATGTGCATTAAATTTGAAAGTTGATATCTAGGAAATCATAACCCTAATTTATCCTCCAGCCCTAAAATGCAGAACTCAATAGCTGTACACTCAGAATATTTTTGTCTTTCATAAAAAATCTTTAAATACTCTCTAGGTGAGAGAATTTTCGTAAACATTCCTATTAAGAAAAATCTTTAAATCTTTGGTTTTTAATTATAATTTCTCTAATCATGAATGTGTAATTGAATTTGAGTGTTGATATCCTCTAGTCAGAGGCCATTCAGTCCTTAGTTTGGGCATCCTTATCATTTCTCACACCATTGTAAAGAACCATCTTTATTCTTGACAAAGGATATGGGTGCACCTGCTAGGCTTTTAGAATGTCAAAAAGATCCATTCACCAAGTGTTCTTTAATATATTCTCAGAGAGCTTTGAGTTTTAATGTTGAGAAATTATAGATTGGTCCCCATGATGACTCTTTTCTTGGTTGTAGAACAATAGCACACTCATATTGTCAATGTTTTGGGAGGGTGCCAATAGCTTTAACTTTTTCAAAAACATCTTGGGATTACAGATATTTAGATAGACGCAATACATCTACATTTCGTGGATTAGATGCTTGATTTGGCACCAATACATATATAAACATTAATTCATATATGCAATCTTTGCATAAACTTCGTAAAGAAGTGATTGAAATTTCATGGTGTTTATCATTGGACAAGCAGTTTTGGGAGAATTCCTGGATAACTCACTTTTGCTGATCAATCTCATGATTCTGAAGCTAGAACAAGGGTAGACCAAGGATAATTGGATATTAAGGGCTTGCAATATGTTGATGAAGATATTTAAAGTCAAACCACCAAGAACTACTCGAATTGGTTTAGATTCTTTAACTATATCTCTAGATGCAATAAAACGACCATCAATGACAAAGACTAAACTTCGATAAGATAGTTTTTTCTAAGAAAATTATATGTGTGCCTAGGGCAAATTCTCAGTCTATGAAACAAGAGTTTGTTCCTAAATCTAAAAGAGCAAAGGCTAATGCAGAGTAAATGTACTAAGGCTAACATCTGTAACAAAAAATTGTACTAACTCTATTGGATGGAATAGAACCAGTTCTTGGAACAAGTTGCACTAGATACTTTGATTTGTCCAACCAAATGGCTCGGATTTTAGATGAAATTACTCGTTTAACAACTCATTTTATTGACTCAAAACTTCAAAGTTGTTGATTGAAAAGGATCCATGTGATTTCTAAAAGCATTAGACTTGTTAACTCCGAACATTGTGTCCCAATCAAGATTTGAACCCATCAGTTCATTTGAAATAATCATGTGGTCTACCCAACCAATCCAATATATATTTATTATTACTAAATCTGAAATAAAATGATCAATATACCATTATCTATCGATATATAAACCAATGCCCGTGTATACATCTAAATATACATGTATATATATACATGAATATATTAATATTCATGCGTATATATATGTATGTAACCATATACAAGTAAATATGAAGTAAAGAATAGGTGAACATGCATTTATGTATGCATATACAAGTGAATACATACTAATATAAGTTAATTTACAATTATGTTGAATTAAACAACAAACATATATCGGGGTATATAGATATATGTATACATTATAGGTGAATATGTATCTATGTATTAATGTATAGCTGAATATACATCTACATTTTAAAATACAGGTGTATATGCATATACAAATGACTATGATCTATCTTATCTCCATTTACAGGTGAATAGTAGGATTGTATATATATTGATGAATATGTAGGTATGTTTGCTAGTAAAGATAAATATGTCTATATGTATGCATATACAGATAAATCAATGTATACAAGAGGAGACAGACAAGTAATAAGTGAAAATATCTCACATGAATAGTCTCAGATAAACATCCTGTATAAATAAGCAGTGAGGGCTTGAGTTTCTCATTTATCTTACAAGTTCTAAAATGAAGAAGCTTTTGAGGATATATATGTTCTCAAATTGAAAACAAAAAGAAATGTATAAAAATAAGTAAAATGAGGTTATTTTTCTTTTTCTTAATCAAATGTTTTGTAATTTAATTTTGCGTATATATTTCTGTATATACACGCATAAATAGACGTCGTAAATTCGTGTATATTTTGCGATATATTCGTGTATATGCTCGCGTATATACATGCGTATATGTGCATATATACTCACGTATATACGCATGAAAATACTTGCGGTAAAGCTTGCATATATACACGCAGCAATACTCGCAGTAATACGCATGGCAATACGGACGACAATACTCATGGTAAAACTCACGACAAATGTTTTATATCGTTTGCCATGATTTTTATCGTGATTTTTTATAAATTTTTGGAGATCAAATTTTGCGGCAAAACTTGCACCAACCTGACCAATACCAGGTAGTGAAAGGCCCTGGATCAGATGTTATTGCATCACTTTCCATTGGAGTTGGAGCATCATTGATTGCTTTAATAGGATTTGAAGGTGGACTTGTTACAATCAAAGCATATCCTTGATCTCATCTTGGCCGCAAGGATTGTAGTCACGCTAAACGTCTTTCAAATAGTTTATTATCACATGGTACAACTCTATTACTTGCCTTTTTTGTAAGTGATTTAGGATCTTTGTAAAAGGTTATGACTAACTTAGTCCATTAATGTGGCTTCATACCAAGGAAATATCGCAAGCAAGAAGGCAAAAGTTTCAAACGTAAGTTGAAGCTAGTCGATCACATGCACACAATCTTCAAATCTTGTTTATCGTTATTCACACACTATCCGTATCACTAAAACTTGCTTGAAACTAAGTGATTAAGGTTTCAAAGTTCTCTAAGACCAAGTATTTCTTCTCTAATAATCATGCAAACGATGGCAAGGAAATTCTAAATATTCCAACTAGCCATACTCGAGATGCATTACTTGCATATATGTTGGGATGCATATTAATTATTAAGTGCACCTGATTAAGAAACCTTGAAAGTGTAAGTGGGTACCATCAATCTTTTGCTGGTAAACTAATCTTTGGCTCTTTTGTGATACTTTGAGATTTTGAACCTTGTTGTCGAAGAGATAATACAACTATTTCAATTTGTTAAACTCTTTTTGAACTCTCTTCGTATTTTGTGCCTTTTTAACACTCGTTGTTAAGTCATTACAGTTATGAGGCCACCCACTATCCAATAATGGTGGTAAGCCAGTTGCCCACTGGTTTACTACAATCTGAGTAGCTCTAGTGTAACTGCTCCAATGGTTCATAATACGTAAGTAAATGGTCTAACGAAGTCAAACCAAGCTCATTGCAGCGTGCTTTGGCATGGGGAACTTTGACTGGAATGCCGATCTGATGTGGTTAATCACCCCATCTCTATATGTTATGGGGTCAAATACATTTTGGACATGAATTGTCACCAACTCCAAGAGGTATTGTAGGGTGCACCGCTCGACCATAGTGATCTATCAGGATATCCCCATTTTTCTCGAGGGTGTAAAATGATCTGCCTACATCATCACAATCGGCACAATCAGTAGGAACATTTCCCTCAACTATGACGTGGGCACTCTCATCCACGTCATCCTCCCCTATGCAATATCCATGGCATCCACATGGACATCTCAACTGATCGGAATGTCAGAACCAAGCAAAAGATTGAATAATTCAAGGAAAATATAAGAGAAGGAGAAGAAGAGAGCAGAAGAAGAGAGGAGAGTAGATCGACAAAAGAAGAGTGTGTTTACTAGAAGGAGTACAAACACGAGTTGGATACAAGAACGACTTAAAGCTAAAGATTGGTGTTGATTTGAACTGATTTGATATGATATGTATGTCTTTTTTATTTATAGGTTTCTATAGATTAGCCTAGATATTTCTAGAATGTTTTAGAATGTTCTATACCTAGAATATTTTAGGATGTTCTAGAAAGTTGTAGTGTTCTAGAAGGTTCTAGGATGTTCGAGAAAGTTCTAAAGTTTTCTTTGAATAAAATAATCACTATATTATGAAAAAATATTATTTGTTATTTAATTTTATGATCAGCTATTTTAATGGTTAGGCTTCCCATTATGTAGTACGAGATCATGGGTTCCAGTCCAGGGGAAACATAGTGTTCATTGTTAGTTACATTATCCCTTCTTCTAAAACGATGAGTGGAAGGAGTTGTTAACAATGCAGGGGACGGGTTTGTTGACCTAGCAAGAAAGGAAGTCTTCGATAAGAGCTTGAGCATTACAAACATTATCGATGGGTTCCCACGTGTGATCCCTCATAGGTAATGCAATCAACGAAGTAATACAATTTTTTGCACTGCGGAGGTTATCTCGTACTCCGGACCGTTAGCAAGTTGGAGAGGAGGTGGCGGTGGCACAACAGGATTTGGAATCGAGTTAGTGTGACAAGGTTCAAATTTGCAGGAAAATAAAGATGAAAAGTTGCATTACTATTCCGCTCTATGATGACAAAAATACCGAGGCTTGATAATCTAGCTTGTACATGGCCAAGTAGTCTTGATATGACATCCTAACAACTATACTCACTCACCAATCTAGAAGATAGATGGAAAAAGATCCTTTCCTAGGTCTTAGGTTGGGCTTGAGCTTTCTAAAGATGTGAAGACAACTCGGACTAGAGGTGTTACAAGTGACTACAGGTTTTGGTGAGATCACTAGAATATCCAAAAGATAACATCGAGGATGGTTGCCAGTATAGGCATAGAAAGGTGTGACCTTGGTAGAATAGTGTTTAGAGTTATAGTATGCAAACTCCGCAAGATTCAAGAAATGACTCCAACTATCTGGTTGATAACTACTCAAGTGTTTGATTTGTGCTCTATGTTTCCCCATCAGTTTCGGGATGATATGCTAAAGAGAGTTTGTAAGTGATTCAAAGCCTGTCATCTAGGTGCTTTCAAAAGTGAGAGATAAATTGCGGACCACAATCACTTATTATGTTGTCTAGAAGACCATGATGGCAAAACACTTCACACAAAATGATATCTACTTTTTCTTGACTACTAATGCTCTTTACGAACTGTAAAAAATGTGTCATAGTGGTAAATCGATCCATTATAGTTAAAATAACATCAAAACCATGTGAATGTGGTAGATCAATACTGAAATCCATAGAAATCGACTACATGGCTAGCTTGGTGTGCGCAACGGTTGTAGCAACCCATAAGGATGATGCCTGGGCATCTTGGCCCGACAACAAGTGTCACATGTCTGAATGTAATCTTTAACAAATTGGTGTAAATGAGGCCATCAAAATTATCGCTTCACTAGCTCCATGGTCTTGGCAATACCAAAGTGTTCGACCATGTGGGCATCATCACAATACTCTAATAGTTGAAGGCGTCGTGATCCATCAAAGACATAAAGGAGATTCTTGTAGAAAAGTAAGTTATCTTGCCGCTTAAACTGCTTATAACGTCAAGATAACCCTAGCAATGTCGAGCAAGAAGCATGATTGGAACCCTACATCAAGGTGGGTGAAAACATCCTTAGCAAAATCGTCAGAGTGAGATTGTTGTCGAATAGTATGAAGAAGACTTGAATCAAGTGGCACAATAGAAACAGTTCTTGCTTGTAGTTTTCTTCTACCCAGGACAACTTGCTTTTGATTGTCGAAAGCTGGGTCTTCAACGAAAAGTGCCAAATATGAGCGCTGAGACAGAGCATTTATTTGCCTCTATTGTTTCCCTAGGAGGAAAATGATCTTGAAATGAAAACGAGTTAAAAATTGCATCCACCGAACTTGTCACCTATTAGCACTCGAGCCATCTAGAAATATGTCAGATTTTTTTGGTCACTACAAATGAAGATTTGATGAGGCAATATTCTAAGAAATGTCACCATTGTGCAAAAGAGTCAATCACAAGTTACTCTTTGACCATAACTAGTAACTCTTCGACCATAGCTAGTATCTCAATTTCACAAAGACTCATGATAAGGAATATATCAATAAAATCTCGAAAAATGGCATTTGTCATATGTTGAAAGACGGCGGGAGCATTTGTAAGCCTGAAAGGCATGACTCTATACTCAAAATCCCATACCGAGTGCGAAATGCAATCTTCCACTCATCCCCTGGTTGAATACGAACAATATTATATGCACCCCTTAGATCGATTTTAGTAAAATTCTTTGCACCACCAATGCACTCTTAATAGACTAGAAATTAAAGCTAGAGCATACCAATTTCTTACTGTGACTCCAATCCTCAATAATCCATGACCAAATAAATGAAGTGAGGCGTCCTTGTTTGGTAGAGGGTGAGTTGGTAACACTATTTTTTCTAAGGGATGATCTTCGGTTTGAGCCTTGACTACTATCTTTCCTACTGAAGGGCACCAAATTTCTCGTCATTTCCAATAAATTCTTGTGTTGTGAAGCTCGAACAATGGCAAACACAAGGACTATTAGATGCTCGGGCCTACGGATTATATTAACGGAAACTACAAATCCTAAATCACCTTAGAGTATGTGTATTGGCTCAGAATTCTCGAATATCTTTCGAGAAGCTATGGGACGTCCATCAATTAGGAAGTTTATCCAAGGTTATTTGATGCTTTTGAGCAAAATGTCTATCCATGAAACAAGAATCAGTCCAGTATCTAAGAGAGCTGGTGTTAGGGACAAGTGAATAGTGTAGATATGATCTACTCGATTACCCCATCTCTACATATCGCGAGGTCTAGACATTCCGGACATGCACTGTGACTAGCTCAAGGAGGTATTGACAGATGCCTCAACCAGAGTGATCCATTACGATCCCCCCCACTGTCATCAAGGGTGTAAAATGATTGGATGACATCATCCGATCAGGTCTAGAAGGTGTGACATGGGCGCTCCCATCCACATCATCAATAATACCCACAACGTCCACGTCCACATCCCGAATAATGGGAGGGGCTCCAATAGTACAAATTGATGTTGTTCAATGCTAATGGAAGCCATTAGAGTATTAAAGGGTTCTGATAAAAGGCGAGGAAAAGTTAGTGGCAGTGGAACAAGAGAATGAACATCTATTTGGAGATCTAGAACAGGCCACTCTAGAAAAGCGACAACAAGACGAAGATTTGGCACAATGGATATAACAATACGAGGAGTAAGTTTAACAATGGCACTAGTTTCTTCCTGACAACAAATAGTTGAAAGCCACGAATTTTCAAAGAACCTAAGATAAGTCTTCCTACAAGGTTTGATGGGATACGCTCCCAATTTAATGAATTTTTTAATCAAGTACGATTTTTCATTCAAATGCACCCAACGTGTTATCCAACTCAATTGTCATATAAACAAGTTTCGAACCCACGGCCTTGTTTAAAGTATTGATTATTGTAACCCATTGATCAAACACAAAGTCATGATATAAATGCCAACATCCATACATTTAATATTCTTTCTGATGATTCAAAAAGTTCTGGAACCTTCTAGAAGCCTCAGCATGCATATCTGCTCTACATGCAGGGCCCTACATGTAGGATCCTCCTGTGCCTTACAAGAGTCTGGGCAATGTATAAATACAAGGGTTCACCTTGATCCCAAATCAAGGTGAACAACACCAATTACGAAATCAATAGTCAGCTTCTTCGATCTTCTCTCCAGTTATCTCCTTTGCTCTGGCGTACCTTTGTCTACTCTTCTGTCTCTATCCCTGCTTTGTCTACTCTTCGGTCTCTGTTCGTGACAGTTTGTTCACCTTCCCCATTTCCGAAGCCTCATCATGTCAAATTCTACCGAAAGATTCAATCAGCTTATGGAAGCCATGCATCAACTTCAAGTGAAGAATAACGACCTTTGAGAGTCGCTACGGAAGCTTCAAGGTGGAATGCCAATGGAACTCGAGGAAGAAAAGACCAACACTCCTCCAACATTAACAAATCTTCCCCCTGTATCATCTGCTCCATCATCAACTCTTTCTCCGAGTCCTCTTCATCCCACTACAAGCTTGAAGCCCAAGGTCAGTCTGCCTGACAAGTTTGATGGCATAAGGGCGCACTTCTGAGGGTTCATAACTTAGATCAATCATATTGTTTAGCAACAGCCTAAACAATATTTGGATGACTTTCCTACCTTTTTGGCAGAGTTTAAAGCAAAATTAGGGGATACGACTCGACATCGAACAACCATTACCAAACTCTATATTCCTTACATCAAGGTATGCGTCCAGTGTCCGTCTATGCCTCCGAATTCGGATATTTAGCATGTGACACTCAGTGGGATGACCAAGCGCTTTGCGACCATTTTCTTCGGGGTCTTTGAAGTGATGTTAAAAATCTACTACTCAACTTCCTATAGCCTGCTTCTTTGTCGCAAGCCATCACACAAGCAGCCAGTTGTGACAACCGGCTTGTTGAGCTTCATCAGGAGGAATGAACGACATCAAGGTGGCAATCCTGTTCAAGAACCCCTTCCATATCATCATCCAATGACCCAATGTCAACCGGAAAACGACAGTGTCCAACTACAGTTGGAGCCATGTGGTTGGACAATCCAAATTCATGTTGCTCCCAAAATTCTACTACCTCTACAAATGATTTCAGCATCCAAAACAGTATCTAATGATGCGGTGCGGCGTCAGAATGGCCCAAATCGGTTTCTAGCCCTCACCTCTCCAAGCCAGAGCTCTGGGCATTTCGGACTTATCTCGACGAGAACCTTGAAAAGGGGTTTATTCTACCGTCAAAGTCGCCAGCAAGAGCTCAATATTGTTCGTGAAGAAGAAAAATGGCTCCTTACGCCTCTGCGTCGACTATCAGGGTCTCAACAAGGTTATGATTCGCAACCGGTACCTGTTACTTCTCATCCCAGAGTTTCTCAATCACCTCTGAACTACATGACTTTTCTCTAAAATCAACCTTCGGGGAGCATACAATTTGGTGCGGATCAAACCTGGCGATGAATGCAAAACTTCCTTTCGAACACGCTATGGTCATTTTGAGTATAAGGTAATGCCTTTCGGCCTCACTTAATGCTGCTGCGGTGGTGTTTCAACATATGATGAATGACATCTTCCAGGAATATCTAGATCACTTTGTTGTGATATATCTTGATAACATCTTGGCCTTCTCTTCGGATATCAAGGAACACCTTCACCATGTCAATTAGTTCTCGCCAAACTTCGAGAACATGGACTCTATGCCAAACGTGAAAAGTGTGAATTTGATTGCACTTCTATGGAGTTCCTTGGATATGTTATCTCACAAGGGATCATAATGGACATGCGGAAGGTTAACACTATCCGAGAGTGGGCTGTTCCAACTCAATTACAAGATGTGCAATCATTTCTCGGTTTCACCAATTTTTATCGGCGCTTCATCAAAGGATTTTCAGTGATTGCACAACCTCTAATTGCTCTTACCCGGAAGGCAACTCCATTTGAATGGACAACAACGGCACAAAACGATATTCAACTTGCTGAAAGGCCTTAATAACTTCATCGGTCCTTCTTCATCTAACCCAACTAAGCCTTTCCGTGTCTAAATAGATGCCTCCGATTTCACCATCAGGGGAATCCTCTCCCAACCAAAGAAGGACGATGTGTTTCACCCAATGGCTTATTACTCATACAAGTTCACTACTCTAGAAATCAACTACCGTATCTATGACAAAGATCTTCTCGCTATCATTGTTGCTTTCGAAGAATGGAGGTCCTATCTGGCGGGGGTGCAACACCATATCCATCCAAGTGGTTACAAATCACAAAAATCTCATCTACTTCTCTACCACACGGACCTTAAATCAGAGACAGGCGCGGTTGGCAGTCTATGATTTTGAGATGATCTTTCGACAAGGCGCTCAGCTCAACACATGAAGTCCGATGTCTTCTCTCACCGATTTGAGTTCGATCTCACCCCAAAAGACGAAGCCTATGTCCAACAGTCCGAGAGTTTGTTAAAGCCCGATCAATTCCACAACTTTGAAGCTTGCTTGCTTCGGGATGACTGTTTGCTCTAGCAAATCGTAGAAGCCATTATGACCAACAAGTTCACGATAGAGGTCAAGGCAAGTATCTCAAACCCTTCCCATGAACCCGAAAGGGCAGATGTAAGTCGTTTTACATTTTGGGATAACCTTTTGGTTCGAGATAATCTTCTATATGTCCCAGATGGGCCATGTTGGACCAAGGTGCTCTAAGAGTGTCACGATGATCCGCTAAGCGACGTCTATATTGAGGCGTCATTCAGCAATGTCTTCCAGTGTAGTAACGTTGCAAAATTTCAGCAACGTCGCTTTGGGACGCAAGTAGCGATGGCTGATAAAAGCGTCGCAATTTTTGCAGAAATTGTACGTCGTTAACTGCCCTCTGTGTTGTAGTGTTCCCCTGGCTGTAATAGGATGCTTCCTAGTGCAAAGCCGGATGCATCTGCCTCAATGGTATATGGCCTCGCTGGATCCACATGATCTAAGATAGAAGCTGATATGAATGCCCCCTTTTAAATGAGTAAAGGCTTTGTTCGCTTCAGGAGTCCATACAAAGGCTTGATTTTTCTTGGTGAGTTGAGTGAGCAGCAAGACAATCTTCGAATAATTCCAGATGAACTTGCAGTAGAAATTGGCAAATCCAAGAAAACAGTGGAAATCGCAGACGGAACTTGGAGTTTGCCATTCCACTATGGTTTGAACTTTCCTTGGGTCCATGAAGATACCTTTAGATGAAATGGTGTAACCCAAGAACTCCACTTCTTTGTAATCAAAATTGAACTTCTCCAGTTTGGCATAAAGACCATATTCTCTTAAGCGTTTGAGTACTTTTCGCACAGGTATATCGTGCTCCGCTTGTATTCTAGAGTAGATAAGCAGATCATCTAGATAAATGATGAGGAATATATCTAGAAAATCTCGGCCTTAAACCTTTCCTGTATACAACTCTTGTACTCATTCTATTCTAATAAACTCACTCTTCTGGTATCCATCCACTCTCCTCTCTTCTTCTCTACTCTTATATTTTCTTTCTATCATTCAATATCTTCTCTGGTTCTCACATTTTGACTCGAACTTATTTGATATGATGTATATGTCTCTATTTATAGGATTAGCCTAGAGATTTCTTGAAGGTTCTAGAATGTTCTATCCCTAAAATATTCTAGGATGCTCTAGAAGGTTCTAGAATGTTCTAGAAAGTTCTAGAGTTTTCTCTGAATACAACAATATCTATGATAAGCTACTTCAATGGTTAGGCTCCTCTATGATGTAGCACGAGATCCTGGGTTCAAATCTTGGGAAAGCTTAATGTTTATTGATTCCTTATACCATGTAGTTTACTACTCGTTTTACAGCGTGGTACGTTGACACGAAGTAGATGGAGCTGTTGACACATTTTATCGCGAGTTTCACGCGTAGTGGATGTGATTTTTAATGCTAATTTGTTGCAACCAAGACCGTGGAGCTAGTGAAGTGATCATTTTGATGGCCTCATTTACACCAATTTGTTAAAGATTACATTCACACATGTAACACTTGTTACCGAGCCAAGATGCCCAGGCATCATCCTTATGGGTTGCTACAACCATTGCGCACACCAAGCAAGCCATGCAGTCGATTTCTAAGGCTTTTATTACTGATTTACCAAATTCACATGGTTTTGATGTTATTTAAACTATAGTGGATCGAATTACCGATATGACACATTAGTAGTCAAGAAAAAGTAGATATCATTTTGTGTGAAGTATTTTGCCATCATGGTCTTCTAGACAACATAATAAGTGATTGTGGTTTGCAATTTATTTCTCACTTTCGTAAGAACCTATGTGATGGGCTTTGAATCACTTGCAAACTCTCTTTAACATATCATCCTGAAACTGATGGGGAAACATAGAGCACAAATCAAACACTTCATTAGTTACCACCAAGATGAGTGGAGTCATATCTTGCATCTTGCAGATTTTGCATACTATAACTCTAAACACTATTTTATCAAGGCCACACCTTTCTATGCCTATACTCGCAACTATCCTCGATGCTTTCTTTTGGACTATCTATATAGATCTCACCAAACCCTAACGCAGAGCAGCATCTCCATCACCTGTAATCCTTCTAGTCCGAGTTGTCTTCACATCTTTAGAAAGCTCAAGCCCAACATAAGACCTAGGAAAGGATCTTTTTCCATCTCTGTTCTAGATTGGTGTGTCATATCAGGACTACTTGGACATGTATAAGCTAGATTATTCACGCCTTGGTATTTTTGTCATCATGGAGCAGATTAATGATGCAACATTTCATCTTGATCTTCCTGCAAATTTACGACTTCATCTAGTCTTTCACGACTCTCTTTTGGAACCTTGTCACACTAGCTCGATTCCCAATCCTATCGTGCCGCAGCCACCTCCTCTCCAACTTGCTAAGGGTCCGGACTACGAGGTAACCTCCGGAGCACAACAAATTGTATTACTTCGTTGATTGTATTACCTATGAGGGATCACATGGGAACCCGTTGATAATGCTTGTAATACTCAAGCTCCGATCGAAGACTTCCTTTCTTGCTAGCTCAACAAACCCGGCCCCTGCATTGTTAATGACTCTTTCCACTCATCGTTTTAGAAGAAGGGATAATGTAATTAGCAATGAACACTATGTTTCCCCTAGACTTGAACCCATGATCGCTGTACTACATAAAAGGAAGCCTCACCATTCAAGTAGCTAATCATGAATTTAAATAACTTATGGTATTTTTTATAATATAATGATTATTTTTTTCAAAGAAAACTTTAGAACTTTCTAGAACATCCTAGAACCTTCTAGAACACTAAAACTTTCTCGAGCATCCGAGAATGTTCTAGGTATAGAAGATTCTAAAACATTTTAGAAATCTCTAGGCTAATCTATAGAAACCTATAAATAGAGACATATAGATCCTATCAAATCAGTTCGAATCAACACCAATCTTTAGCTTTAAGCCGTTCTTGTATCTAACTCCTCATTGTACTCCTTCTATTCTAATAAACACACTCTTCTATTGTCAATCCACTCTCCTCTCTTCTTTTGCTCTCTTCTTCTCCTTCTCTTATATTTTCCCTGAATTATTCAATCTTTTGCTTGGTTCTGACAATTCCGATCAGTTGAGATGTCCATGTGGATGCCATGGATGTTGCATAGGGGAGGATGACGTGGATGAGAGTGCCCACATCATAGTTGAGGGAAATGTTCCTACTGATTGTGCCGATCGTGATGACGTAAGCAGATCATTTTATACCCTCAAGAAAAATGGGGCTATCGTGATAGATCTCTATGGTCGAGCCACCATACAATACCTCTTGGAGTTGGTGACATTTCATGTCCAGAATGTCTATGACCCCACAACATATAGAGATGGGGTGATTGACCACATCATATCAATATTCCAGTCCAAGTTCTCCATGCTGAAGCACGCTTCAATGAGCTTCGTTTGACTTCGTTAGACCATTTGCTTACATATTATGAACCTTTGGAGCAGTTACACTAGAGCTACTCAGATTGTAGTAAACCCAATGGGCAACTGGCTTACCACCATGATTAGCTAGTGGGTGGCCTCAGAATTGTCATGACTTAACAACGAGTGTTAAAAAGGCACAAAACACGAAGAGATTTTAAAACGTTTTTAACCAACTGAAATAGCTGTATTATCTCTTCGACAACAAGGTTCAAAATCTAAACGTTTGACAAAAGAGCCAAAGATTAGTTTACCAGCAAAAAATTGATTTTAAGGTTTCTTAATCAGATCCACTTAATAATTAATATGCATCCCAACATATATGCAAGTAATGCATCTCGAGTATGGCTAGTTGGAATAATTGGAATTTCCTTGCCATGGTTTGCATCATTATTAGAGAAGAAATCCTTGCTCTTAGAAAACTTTGAAACTTTTATCGCTTAGTTTCAAGCAAGTTTATAAAAACTTTTGCCGCAAAATTTGATCTCCAAAAATTTATAAAAAATCACGATAAAACTCGTGGCAAATGACATAAAAAATTTGTCGCGAGTTTTACCGTCAGTATTGTCGTGCGTATTGCCACGCATATTACCGCGACTAGTGCTGCACGTATATATGCAAGCTTTACTGCAAGTATTATCATGCGTATATACACGAGTATCTGCACATATATATGCATGTATATACGCGAGCATATACATGAGTATATCACAAAATATACACGAATTTACCGCGTCTATTTATGCGTGTATATCAAGAAATATATCCGCAAAATTAAATTATAAAACATTTAAATTAAAAAAAAAGAAACATAACCTCAGTTTACTTATTTTAATACATTTCTTTTTTGTTTCAATTTGAGAACATATATGTCTTCAAAAGCTTATTTAGTTCAGAACTTGTAAGATAAATGAGAAACTCAAGCCCTCACTGCTTATTTATACAAGGTGTATGTATGAGACTATTCATGTGAGATAGTTTCACTTATTACTTGTCTGTCCCTCTTGTATACATTTATTTATCTGTATATGCATACATATAGACATATCTATCTTTACTAGTAAATATACCTACATATTCATCAATATATAAGCATTCATATTCACTTGTATATGGAGATAAGATAGATTATATTCATTTGTTTATGCATATACAACTCTAGATTAAAACGTAGATGTATATTCATCTATACATTCATACATAGATACATATTCACCTATAATATATACATAAATATATATTCACCTATATATGTTTGGTGTTTGCTTCAACATAGTTACAAATTAACTTATATTAGTACATATTCACTTGTTTATGTATATATATACATGCCTGTTCACCTATAATATAGATGTTTGCTTCATATTCACTTGTATATGATTACATACGTATATATACGCATGAATATTAATATATTCATGTATATATATACATGTATATTTAGAATGGGTATTGGTTTATATATGGATAGATAATTGTATATTCATCATTTTATGTCAAATTTATTAATAATAAATGTATATTGGATTGATTGGGTAGACCACATGATTATTTCAAATGAAGTGATGGGTTAAAATCTTGATTGGGACACAATGTTTTAGTATGGTTGCAACAAACACGGGGCAAAATTATATGTTTACTTCACATTTGCTGCGATGTTTGCTGCAACATAGCTACAAATAAACTTATATTAGTATGTATTCATTTTTATACGCATACATACATACATATTCCTGTAAATATTTATTTGTTTACGTATATTTGTGTGTATTCATAAATATATGCAAATTTGTCTATATATGTAATGTTTGATGTAGATTGACCTGTAAATAGTAAGATACAAGCACATTCACCTGTATATTGAAACATACATGCAAATATCACTTGTATATCCATCAATACATGCATATTCACCTATATATGTACATGTTTGATTCATATTCGTTTGTATATGCATACATACATACGCATAAATAGTCATATATTCATGTGTATCTACATGTGTATGTAGATTTGTATGTATATTTCGATGTATTCATGTATATTGATTTGTATATGAATAGATATATAGATTTTAAACATTGTAAAAAATTAATAATAAAGATATTTTTATTAAATATATTATCTATTAGAACAATTGGTTAGAGGACCGCATTGTGTAAAATGAGGTCATTGGTTCAAATATTTCTTATGAAAAATTTGTAGCAAGGTTGCGGCAAATGGTCTGTTGTAATTTTTGAAAAAAATCGCGGTTATACTAGTGGCAAAAACGCGTAAACACTCGTGGCAAATTTGAAGCGATTTTGCAGTGTTTGTAGAATGTTGCAATAGCAACAATGCTGGGTAAACCAATTGTGTTTGTATTGTGTTGTACTAGCTCACATAGGGATTACTTGTCCCCCACAAGCCAAAACCTCAAGTTAACCACAAAAGTACCTAGAAACTTGAATCAAGTCCTATACTTTGGAGTTAACAACTCTAATGCTTTTAGTAATCACATGGATCCTTGTCAATAAAAAAACTTTGAAGTTTTGAATTTAGAGCAACTTGTTCCATGAACTGGTTCTATTCCATCAAATAGAGTCAGTACAATTTTTTTGTTACAAATGCTAGCCTTAGTACATCTACTCTACATTAGCCTTTGCTCTTTTAGATTTACGAACCAACTCTTGTTTCATGAACTGAGAATTTGCCCTAGGCACACATATAATTTCCTTAGAAAAAACTCTCATCCGATTTTCGTCTGTGTCATTGATGGTCGTTGTATTGCATCTAGCGATATAGTTGAAGAATCTAAACTAATTCCAGTAGTTCTTGGTGTTTTAACTTTAAAATATCATAATCAACCTATTACAAGCCCTGAATATCCAATTATCGTTGGTCTACCTTGGTTCGAGCTTCCGAATCATGAGATTGATCAGCGAAAGTGAGTTATCCAAGAACTCTCACAAAACTGCTTGTCCAATGCTAAAGACCATGAAATTTCAATTACTTCTTTACGAAGTTTATGCAAAGATTGAATATATGAATAAATGTTTACATATGTATTGGTGCCAATTCAAGCATTAATCCACGAAATGTAGATGTATTCCGTCCATCTAAATATCAGGAATTCCAAGATGTTTTTGACAAAGTGTCACCTTGGGAACCAATCTAGAATTTCTTAACATCAGAACTCAAAGCTCTCTGAAAATATATTAAAGAACACTTGGTGAATGGATCTTTTTGACATTCTAAAAGCCTAGCAGGTGCACCCATATTCTTTGTCAAGAATAAAGATGGTTCTTTACGATGGTGTGAGAAATGACAAGGATGTCCAAAACTAAGGTGGGACTGAATGGCCTTTGACTAGAGGATATCAACACTCAAATTCATTTATACATTCATGATTAGAGAAATTATAATTAAAAACCAAAGATTCAAAGATTGTTCCTAATAGGAATGTTTACGAAAATTCTCTCACCTAGAGAGTATTTGATATGAAAGACAAAAATATTCTGAGTATAGAGCTATTGAGTTCTGCATTTAAGGGTTGGAGGATAAATTAGGGTTATGATTTTCTAGATATCAGCTTTCAAATTTAAAGTGCATGAGATCTTAGGGTTTTTTGAATTCTAGGGTTAGGATTTAGAGAGATATGATTTGCTGAGAGAACTAGGGCTTTTGACATTTTAGAGTTTGGGTTTAGAGAGATTTTATTCGTTAAAAGAAGTAGGATTTTCGGCATTTTAGAGTTAGGGTTTAAGGAGATGGGCTTGGCTAAGAGAATTAGAGTTTTGATCTCAGAATTTGCCTCTCTCCTGTTCTCATGTCCCTCCTACTATCCCCCTTCCTATTCTGCCTGAAGAGCTTAGGTATATTTGGCCTCCCCTCTGAAAATCCTCAGGTGCATGAAGTAAGTTGAGGAACCCAAAAAAAGGTGCATGGAAAAGAAATTAACTTTTGGTTGAAATTTTGTCCATGGATTCTAGGAATAGGTCATCTAAGAATTGTCAAATTTTAAATGAATTTGGCTCTATATTCTATTTTGTCTAGGGTCATCCTGTACATGTGGTATTTATATTGCAGATGAATGACATTGCACGATAGAAAAGTTGAGTTTCCCGCGTACAACCGAGTGTGAGCATGCGGCTAAGTTTTGCACAAGCCAAGTGCCAGTACGGGTGCAGCTCGACCGAAACACGACTGCAATTGGTAAGTATGACGTGCCGTCTACAGCGAACACTCTTTTGCGAGATTTCATTTAAATTCACACGTGAAAGGGCATTTTGTGCATTTACCGCAACCCTAGACACGCCGGTGGACACGAATTTTACCGGACACTTATTGGAAATGTAACCACAAGTTTTGACACGACTCTTATTGCAAGTTTGACACAAGGTTTACTTCGAGTTTGACGCTAGCTTTACTACAGTGTTGCTGCAAATTTTATTGTATCTTTGACATGAGTGTTACTGCAAAGTTGATGCGACCTATACTGCACAGTTGACGTGAGTTTTATTGCAAATGTGATACAAGCTTTACTGTGCAATTCATACGACTTTTATTGCAAATTTAACACAAATTTTACTACACTTTTGGTGCTATTTTTGCTGCACATTTGACGCTATTATTATTGCAATGTTAACATGACCCTTATTGCATCTTTGATGTAAGCATTACTGCAATGTCGACGTGACTCGGATTGCATAGTTGACACAAGTTTTATTTCACATTTGACACCAGCTTTACTGCACAGTTGACGCGAGTTTTCCTACAAATTTGACACGAGTTTTACTTTTAATTGACGCATGATTTTCTGCACATTTGATGTTAGATTGTTTGCACATTTGACACGAACTGTACTGCATAGTTGATGTGTGTCTATTGCAAATTTTAACGGGTTTTATCTACTGATTTTCTACTTGATAACTGGGCTTTTTATTGTCTATTTACTACACCTTTGTTACAAATTTACATGTTTATTGCAATGTAGCTGCGCATATTTTGCGCGTGTACTAGATGTTTGCTACTCATTTGCCATTACTTTGTTGCTTATTTATTGCTATTTTATTGCGTGTTTATAAAAATTTTTGATGTGTGCTTATCATCTCGATTGTCTTTTGATCCATCTTTTGTTGCAATTAATTGAATAATTTGACGCAAATATTTTAAACTAATAAAAATATAAAACCAAAATTGAAGAGAAAATGCATCAGAATTAGAGGGATAGGAGAGAGAGCTCGGAAGGGGAGAGGGGACAGTTGGAAAGATGAAAGGAGAGAGCGCTCATAAGAGAAGAGGGAGAACTCAAAAGAAGGTAAGAAGCTTGGGAGCTAAGAAGAAGGTGAACTAAACATGCAAGCCTAATATCCAAACCCTAATCCTCTCATATACAAACACCCTAATCTGCTTATATCTAAACCCCAATCCACAATCCTAATCTCTGAAATCCAAATCTCTCATACTAATCTTATGATACTTGTATGTTACCCTGATTTGGGAACACAATCGTGATGATCTTTCGTAATTACTCTCTTATTATTCCGAAAGATTAATGTTTTCTTAACCTAGCTATCTCCTGATTCAAAACCCCAGTGGTTCCACCATGACACACACATTTGGAGTTTTATAGCCGAAACCTCATGAAATTGTTTGTGATCAAGTAGAGACTTATAAAATACATCCATGTCATCATGACTTGAATCTAACCTGTGATAATCCTCCTCAGCAAGTTGCGACTAGCGACCAACGACAGCCATCTACACAAAAACAATAACTTTATCTAGTTTAGGTTATATATCTCACCAATGAGTTGTATAAAGAGAACATTTGCAAATTATTTTGGTACTTCCAAACTTTGCCCTCAAAGCAGACCACCTCCGTGACCCCGTCTCACTGCACCATGTGAAGCAATTTGGGTTGCACATGCGGCGACATGGTAAGCACTACATTTCGACGCTTCCTTTTCCAAGGCTATCTCCGATAATAAGACTTGGACAAGATACTTGAACAAAACAAGTGGAAATTGTGGTTATAACTGTGAATGCCGAAGCTCTTCGACAATAATACACAGAGAAAACACAAATATGACAAGAAAAAAGTATATAAGAAGCATAAGAAAAGATATTTATTTATAGGAGACTGGCCTTGAACCGAAATGGTTCTATACTCAGGACAAGTAAGTAATTATACACGTGCAGGCCTCCTATATACTCGCCATGTAGCTTTCATGCATGGTTACCATGTGGTGGGTCCAACGGCTTGTGCAAGTTGTTTTGACAATGTGAAAACATGTAGCATTATCATATTATCTAATATTAGAATATAATATATTTTATTTTGAGTGAAAAAAAATAAATAGCTTAATGCTTAAGAATTTAGTATTTATATGTCACTACAAGGTATTGGCGATTGTTAAACTTTTCAAAATTGCTTCAAATTTGCCATGATTGTTATCGCGCCATTTCAATTATATAATCGATTTGCTAAATATATCTTTATTATGATCTAATGTACTATATCTATGTATCTATCCACATACAGATCAATATGCGTGTATTCATTTAAATATATATATACATCTACATATACATGTTAAATATACATGAATATGTGAATATCTATGCGTATATATATGTATGTATGCATATACAAGAGAATATCAATTATACATCTAAATATCCAGGAGAATATGCTTGTATACATGGATATACTAGTGAATTGGCATGTATGTTCCATTATACAAGTAAATATGCCTGTATCCGACCGCTTACAAGTGAATGTACATCAAACATGTACCTGTATAGACAAGCATGCATATATTTATGTATATACACACAAATATGCATGAAAACATGAATATTTAGATGAATGTACATGTACGCATGCTAGATATGTGCATGTACGCATGTTAGATAAATGTGCATGTATGTATGCATATAAAGGTGAAATATACATGGCATTATTAGCTAATCTGCAACTATGTTGCAACAACATAGCAGCAAAAGGTGCAATAAATATCCAATTTTATCACAAGTTTACTACTCCTATTATCGCCATGTTTAACGCAGCCGTAGCCAGATTCTATATTTACTACGAAACTCTGTTCTAGGCAAGATCATTTGAACCCATGATCTCATTTGATACAATCAAGTGGTCTATCAAATCGGTCAAACATACAAATATATAATACATATACTAAATATGATTCCGTATATGATACAAAATGTTGAATATCCATGAATCTATCTATATACATCTCAATATACGTCTATACATGTACATATACATATAAATCTATATGTACATGTAAATATACATTCATATGAATATTTATGTAAATGTGTACATATGTATGCATGCATATACAGACGAATATGCATCAAACATGTCCAACTACAGGTGAATCTGCATGTATGTTTGCATACACTGGTGAATATGCTTATATCCAACCGTTTATAGGTGAATATTCATCAAATATGTACACGTATAAACGTATATGCATATAACTAGGTATATACACGCAAATATGGATGAAAGAATGTATATTTAGATCAGTATGCATGTATGTATGCATATGTAGGTGAATACAGGTTAATATAAGCTAATTTAGAACTATCTTGTAATAAACAGAACGTATATGTTGCAACAACATTGCGACAAAATGTGTAATAAATATCCAATTCTACATCAAGTTTGCTGCAAATTTTACTACTCATGTTACCGCACATTTGATGCGATGTTTACTGCATATTTGCTATAATATTATGTCCCAGACAAGATTGGAACCCATGACCTCATTTGAATCTAACATATAATCATGTAATATATATACTTCCTACCCCCAAGATGGTGCACTCCACTTAGTCTCCGGGGAATGATCGTGCATTCCCCCCGTTTCTATACTCAATATGTCCTTATTATGATAAAATATGTTTAATATTCATGTATTTTATCCATATACAACTCAATATGTGTCTATACATTTGCATATACATATACATCTACATGTACATATAAATATACATGACTATATGAATATTTATGTGTAGATGTACGTATGTATGAATATACAAGCGAATATGCATCAAACATGTACATCAATGGATGAATATGCATATATCTATGCATATATAATACACAAATATGCATTAAAGAATGTATGTTTAGATGAATATACATGTATGTATCCATATATAGGTGAATATAAACTAATTTGCAGTTGTGTTGTAGTGTCGTCATGGCAAAATGTGTAATAAATCTCCAATTTTGCTAAAAGTTTGCCACGAATTTAAGTAGAATAGTCATGCACATGTTAGTCCAAATATACCATGACCATGCTACCTACTTACTACAATGTCATGTCCTAGGGAATTTGAACTGACCTCATTTGACAAACTTAAGTGGTCTACCCAATCAATGCAACATACAGTTAAATAATATATATGCTAAATATATCTTTATTACAATATAAAATGTTCATATCCAATTATCTACCATCTACAAATAAATCTATGTCTATACATTTGCATATACATATATATTTAGATTACATGTAAATATACATTGATATGTGAATATTTCTGTGTATATATATATACATACGTATTTATCCATATACAGGTGAATATGCATGTATGTATACTTATAAAGGTGAATATACATGTACCTATCCATGTACAGGTGAATATACATGTATGTATGCATATATATGTGAATATGCATGTATGTATGCATATACAATCCATTACTCTTTTACAATCGATTGTTTGACAGATCTGGAATGTGATGAGATACACTCTAATCATCTCATAGGACCGCCCCGAACCAGCATCTATCTTATATCCATATACATGTGAATATGAATGTATAATATGATGAATATGTAGGTATACTTGCTTGTAAAGATAAATATCCCGATATTTATGCATATATGGATAAATGAATATGTGTCAGAACCAAGCAAGAGATTGAATGATTGAAGGAGAATCTAAGAGAATAGAAGAAATGAAGAGAGGAGAGTCGATTGCTAATAGAAGAGTGAGTTTATTAGAATAAAATGAGTACAAAGAGGAGTTGGATACAAAGAAGGCTTAAAAGTGAAGACTGGTGTTGATTCAAACTTGTTTAATAAGATCTATATATATCTACTTATAGCTTTCTATATAATAGCCTCGAGATTTCTAGAATGTTCTAAAATGTTCTATACCTAGAATATTCTAGGATGCTCTAGAAGGTTCTAGAAAGTTCTAGAGTTTTCTCTTAATACAATAATCAGTATATTGTAAATCTTAGCCTTTAACCTTTCACCTTATGATTAACTACTTCAATTGTGAGGCTTCTCCATTACGTAGTACGAGATCCTGGGTTCAAGTCCAAAGGAAGCATAGTGTTCACTCATTCCTTGTAATATGTACCGGAACAGACTGACAATTAAAAAGTTAAAATATCTCTTCGTGATTTTTAATGAAAATTTGTTGAAGAAATTTTGTGATAAATGGTGCATCAAACCCGCCAATACCGCGTAGTGTGTAAAGGTCATTGGTGCAATGTTACCCCTTTACTATGTAAGACTAAGACTCTCGAAAGAGGTGGGTAAATGGAGACTAGCCATAGTTGTAGAAAGTAAGTAGAAATATGCTACTTAAGTCGAACTAGTGCGTTGTACTAGTTCGTACAGAAGACAATACATTAGAAGACAAAATTGCACAAAGAGAGTTTTATTACTCTTAACTTATACAAGATTCGTACCCCTTTGCAAAAGTGTTGGTACACGTTGTTTCATTACCAAGTATTACTCCCGCAATTTGTAGTAGTACGGGCAGCTATATATTTGAGTTGTACCACCTTACTCCGTACTACTTGAGTTTAGCTTCCTATTTATGTACTAGTTACGAATTAATCTGTAACTTTACAAACAACACTATGGCACGCCCATGGAACAGTGTTCTACATGTTGAAACCATAGTCACGCAAAAAATGGACAATTTAGTGGCGTCCTCCACATCCTCCTTAGCATCCTCCTCTACTTCCGCTCCTGTATCAATCTGTACGATCGACCCTATTATGGCTTCCATATTTTGTAGCAGGCCTGAACAAGCTCTTCATGCCGACCTAACAGAATCCTAATCTCCTTGTGCCACTTAAGAGCAATCTACACTAAATCCATGGTTAGGTATTGTTGCACAACTTCGCAATTAGACTTATAGAGCTTCCAAAAGCCCAATACCCGAAATTCCCGGTCGGCTCTATCTGCATGAAGTACTTGCAGTTCGATAGCTTGTTCAGCCAAAAGTGTTAGCCCTTCAATATAAAAGACCAAGACTACGCTACTCAAGTCTACTCCAAAGAAGACAAGACCAGACAAGTCAACAAAAGACACAATTGCGCAAAGAGGTTTTTATTACTCTTTACTTATACAAATTCCCAACCTATTTACAAGTATCCTCCTTGACTGTATAGACAAGATTTGTACGCCTTCGGGTATCCTAGGAATGGACATCTGTTACAAAAGTGTCAGTACGACTTTCCTCCTCCATACCAATTAATATGCCCGTAGTCTGTAGTAGTATGTGATACTACGAGTTTAAATCATAACACCTGATTCCGTACTACTTGGGCTCGGCTTCCTATATCCATACTAGTTATGGATTACTCTGTAGCTTTACGAACAACATTCAAACATCTATGTGCCCTAATTTCTGTTGGTATTCATGATAGAGTATCCTTATGGAATAGGAGGAAGCTTGTAAATGACAACATTTCATTGGTTGTGGGGCATACAGCATTACTTGTGAAGGAGTTGCTTAATTTTCTAAATGCAAATTCATTATGAGCAACATGTGAGCTCAATTCAGAATCTATTGGGCATTTACTGTGGAATTGTCATTAGGCTAATAAAGTGTGGTTGCTTATATTGAAAATTTTACAAACACAAGGAACAAATGGTGATATTACGAGGGATGCAGTAGTATAGCCTTCTTTTTTTCTCAGGTTGCACAGGTTGTAAAGGCGCCGTATAAGATAAATCTTCGTAGCGGCCACCTTCTTTTCGTAAGTGTCCGACAGCGTTTTCCACTATTCTTTCGCTGTCGTACACGACTGAACCGTGTAATACACGGATTCAGACAATGCATTCGGATGGTCGCACGAGCTACCCGGTCCAGCTTCGTCCATACATTCGGCTTGTATGTTGCCAGAGCCGTGTCGTGCTCTATTGGATCGATGTAGCCGCGAACTATGAGGTAGTCTTGCATCTGTTCTTTCCAAAAGTTGAAGTTCGTCCCGTCGAACTTCCTTATGCTCATCTCGGATGAGCCGGATGTCGAAGCCATTTGTCGGGAAGGCTTTTTCGTAGTTCTGCCCGAAGTGGTTATAATCGCGAGTGAGTACGACTGCACTGCAGTCTACCCGACTGCGATCTAACCGAGTTGAGCACGAACGTAGAAGTTCTGTCCGAAGTGGCTACAACCGCGGGTGAGTACGACTGCACTACAGTCTACCCGAATGCGGTCTAGCCGAGTTGAACACGAACTTGTTGGAGACAAAAGTTCTGCCCGAAGTGGTTACAACTACGGGTGAGTACGACTACACTACAGTCTACCCGAATGTATTCTAACCGAGTTTGACACGAACTTGTCGAGGCGGTCCACGGTTTTACTCGGAGTGGACACAAGTGCTACGACTCTGCCCGAGGTGAGTATGAACGTGCCGCCGAAGTCCAATTTGAAGTCAGACTGTTGCGCCTAGTCCGCGGGGAGCGGATTTCGGCCAAAGTACGTACTTCTACACGGAGTGAGCACAAGCCATTGGCTCTGCCCGAAGTGCGTACGAAGCACTGTCAAAGAGAGTACGATTGTCAAAAAATCGTGATCTAATCGTACACTGTACGAATTAGGTTGCGATATGCATTTTACTGTAGATTGCGGTAAAACGGTCGTAACTCCCTGTGGGTTGCTCCAAATCCAGTTCCGTCTCTTCTATTTTGTCCCTGCTGTCGAGGCGAACACGATGGTGTGTCGCACTGCAGAAGACGTCGCCGAAAACTCTCAGTATGTTGAAGTCTTTAATTGTCGGTCAGAAGTTACGAATGGTCGTAACTGTCTCAAATCTTCTCCAAATCGCACCTTCTTGACGTCCACGCCGAACTGAATACAGCAGGAAGGCAGTAGCAGCAGATGACGACCTGCAGCGGACAAAACCGTGCTCTGATACCAAATGTTGTATCTAGCCGCGTTGGCTCTGATACCAAATGTTGTATCTAGCCACGTTGGCTCTGATACCAAATGTTGTGTGAGGCTGTTAGGCGGAACAAAGCACTGGCTTCCAGCGGTATGGTCGAGCTGTCAGAATGTGAGTTGGAACTGAGAGAAGATCAGATCTGAAAGAGGAGGCTTCGGATCAAAAGAGGTTCGAAGTGGTGACCAAGACACGACAGAGAAGGAGAGACAGAGAGAGAGAGAGGTAGGCACAAAATAGAATGTCTATTATCTAGAGTTGGAGCAACCAACTTTGGACGACCATACAAGCTTGGGTATTTATACCCCCAAGCTAGGGCTCACGCCTTTCTGGCATATTACAGATATGGCCTGTCCACTTATGGACAGTGTGAACACGACCATTAGATGCCCGTATTCGACATTTGCCGCTCATTTGCTGCGTAATTTTTGGACATTTGTCGCGGGTTTGCTGCAAACTTGCTGGATATTTGCTACATGAATTGCTGGTAATTTGCCGCGTTTTTTGCTGCGAATTTGCCGCCTGTATTGCTGCAAATTTTCCGCATGTTTGCTGGGAATTTGCCACGTGTTTGCTGCAAATTTGCCGCGTGTTTGTTGTATCTTATTGCATGTATTGCTGCAAATTTGCCGCCTGTTTGCTAGAAATTTGCCGTGTGTTTGCTGCACATTTGCCACTTGCTTGCTGGATATTTCCTGCATGTATTGCTGCAATTTTGCCGCCTGTTTTTTGCAATTTTGCCGCATGTTTGCATCGATTTATCTTGAGTGTAGTATTGATCGTTAAATAGCGATTTAAAACTAAAAATATTTATAATTAGAATTAAATATTTAAAAACCCAAATTGTGGATCTGAAATTAGATTTCGCCAAATATATTACATTGAGTAACAATAAAGGTTAATATTACAAGTTGAAAATTACAATACAAGTCAATACTATACAAGCTAAACCAAAAAAAAATCTAAGGGGAAGGGCCATCATCGTAGATATCTAACTAACCCTAGTGTATGATGACCAGAACCGACGTCGGTGTGGGTCGCCTCGGTGTTAGTTGGCAATGATGCGCTGCTTTGCTCTGGGTTCTACTCGAGTTCCCGAGCATCTGGTAAATCTTCGGTTGCGCCCTCCATGTTGGCATTGTCGCCCAGCACTTCGGCCTGTATGCCCAACCCTAAAATCTGCTGGTCGTCCGTGATCACTCCCCGACTTTTAAAATACATCTAGGACTCTCTTCGTGGATGTAATCGGCGATACTCCTCCTCGTCCAGATACGGCAAACGACCAACGAGCTCCATCTACACAAAACATTGATCGCTTTTAATTACGGTTACAATTAATTAATATTATATTAATTAAGTAGTTTACTAAAATACTTACAAACTCAGCCATGAAAGCTAAAGTACCTCCGGTACCCCATCTGACTGCCGACCCTAACCTCATCTGGATCACAGGCGCAGCGACATGTCAAGCAGACCGTTCTGACGCCCCTCGTGCTAAAGCTGCTCTCCACTCGGCATCGTGGAAGCTCTGAGGCCGCCTACCATCTAATCATGGCGGTAATCCAGCTGCCTCCCGGCCTATTACTGCCCGAGCAGCTCTCATGTACCCGCTCCGACGGTTCGCGATATGGCCGAGTATCGTCCAACGAAGCCAAACTAAACTCACAGCTCAGTGCTCAGCCATGGGGTAGTGGCCAAACTGGGGGCGGGGCTCGCTCATGATGATGAGGCCGAGGCTGGATGTGAAGTGCGGGGTGGACCCAGTCCTAGGCCGAGTGAGAGGGGGAGGCATAGCTGGACTCCCCGCAGTGGAGTCCGTGGATAGGCGACGGCGCCGCTGCACGTCGTGTCGCCTGACAAGGAGGAGGGCTGTCTCGTTCGGTGGGCCCACCTAGGTGCGTGCTCCCAGCTGTCTGGGGTGTGGCGATACCAAGAGTGGCGGCCAAGCTGGCATCAAATGAGCTAGGCCGACCCCTCACTGGTGGGACCGGAGGTGGGTGCCATGCCATATATGGTCCCATCTCCTCTGGTGGGGGCATGCCACCAAAGTGCTCGGTTATCTTATGCTGCCATTCTATCATGGCAGCATGATAACTCCACTCCACCACTCAGCCTCCAAGGGAAGTGGATTCGGCGATCTATCAGCCATCTATCAGACATTGAAAAATTATGGTTTAGGCTATACAGTTTTCAGCATTCATGTAACTTAGAGTTTAGGGTTTGGGAATTGCTAAAATTTAGGGTTCAACCAATTTAGGTTTTCGCGATAGGGTTTTCAGCCAGTTTAGGGTTTCGACCAGTTTAGGGTTTAGGGTGGTTTAGGGTTTTGGCCAGTTTAAGGTTTCGACCAACTTAAATTTTAGGGTGGTTTAGGGTTTTGGCCAGTTTAGGGTTTCGACCAACTTAAATTTTAGGGTGGTTTAGGGTTTCGGCCAGTTTAGGGTTTCGGCCAGCTCAAGGTTCTGGGTGGTTTAGGGTTTCGTCCAATTTAGGGTTTAGGGTTATTTAGGGTGTAGGGTTTTCGACTAGTTTAGGGTTTCGGCCTGTTTAGGGTTTCGGCTAGTTCAAGGTTTCGCCCAGTTTAGGGTTTCGACCAACTTAGGGTTTAGGGTGGTTTAGGGTTTCGGCCAATTTAGGGCTTAGGGTTATTTAGGCTTTTGGCCAGTTTAGGTTTTCGGCCAGTTTAGGGTTTCGGCCAGCTTAGGGTTTAGGGTGGTTTAGGGTTTCATCCAGTTTAGGGTTTAGGATTATTTAGGGTTTAGGGTTTTCGGCCAGTTTAGGGTTTCGGCCAGCTTAGGGTTTAGGGTGGTTTAGGGTTTCGGCCAGTTTAGGGTTTTGGGTTATTTAGGGTTTAGCTTTTTCAGCCAGTTTAGGGTTTCGGCCAGCTTAGATATAAGGGTTTCGGCCAATTTAGGGTTTAGGGTTATTTAGGGTTTAGGGTATTCGGCTAGTTTGGGTTTCGGCCAGCTTAGGGTTTTCGCCAGTTCAATGGTTTACTGTTTCCGTGATTTTGGGTTTCAACCAAATTAGGGTTTAGGGTTTAGGGGAACTAATTGTTGTCAAATCATGTAATTTCACGCTAGTTTAAGGTTTCGGCCAGTTTAGGGTTTTGTCCAATATAGGGTTTCAACCAAATTAGGGTTATTTCCCCAAATAACCCTAAACGTCACTAATTATAGCAAAAATTGTACCCAAAATTTCCCCAATTTCTCCCCAAATTTTCCCTGATTCTCCCCAAATTTTCCCCAAATTTTCCCCATAATTTTCCCCATAATTTTCTGCAAATTTTCCCCAAATTTTCCCCATAATTTTCCCCAAAATTTCCCCAAAATTTCCCCAAATTCTCCCCAAATCCACACTTATTGTCGTCAAACCACGAAATTTCACGTCGATTTTCACTAATGCATCGTCAAATATCTCTAATTAAGTAGAAATTTAATTATTCCAAGTCAAATTTCACTAATTGGGGTTTATTTCACTAATTACAGCAAATTAGAGTAACTTCAACGCCAAATCTGCTTTCTTCTCACTAATCACTCTGAGCTAAAGGAGTAGAAAGAGGAGGTGCGGAAGCACGGACAGGAGGTTTTGAGCTGGATTTTTCTGCTGGAAGAGTAGGAGCAGCTACACGTAGGTTTTCAGCTGGAGGAGTAGCGAACCGGCCAGCAGCAACAACAACGCCAGAAGCAGCAACAAGGTCAAGAGCAGAGGCAGAGGTGAGCATGAGCGCCGAGCTAAGCAGAGGCCGAGCTGAGCAGACGCAAAGCTGAGCAGAGACAGAGGTTTAAGATTTAGGGTTAGGGCGAGCAGGAGCGTAAGGGGCAGAGCTGAGCAGAGACAGAGCAGGAGCAGGAGCGAACGAGGAGGAGAAAAAAGAGGTTTAGTGTTTTAAAAGATCCGTCTCTACTGTTTGTTGCGCACTTAACCGCGCCCTTACCGCATCATAACCGCTATATTACCGCGCCATTGCCGCGCAGTAGCCGCGTCTTAGCCTCAACATTACCGCAACATTTCCGCGACATTGCCTCAACATTGCCACGACATTAACACGCCTATATCCGCGAAGTTGCCTTTGATTTGCCGCGGCTATATCTGCAATTTAGCCGCGCAATAGTCGCCCAATTGCTGCAAAGAATGAAGGATTCATCAATGGATGCTGATCCACACCACAACAGTTTCGAGTCATCGTCTACCAATCCCGAGGAGTTGCACAGGACACACATCGGCCACTGGGGAGCTCGGACCATTTGATGTAAGTTTAACAATGTAGGAAAAGATTTAGGCGAGCTCATCATGTAGTGCATGATCATATACGGAAATGGGGCCGTTAGAATCCTGAAGAGTCACCCCATGATGTTCCAAATTACACTATCGCACCGCGGTTGTTACGTGACTACTACAAAGGGGCAAGGGCAGAGGCTGAAGAAGAAGAGGCACGTGTACGACAACGTATGAATGAACAGTGGATGATCTAGAGGGTTTCCCGACGCAAGAACAAGATCCCAATTAGCAAATGGAAGATATGATTGAAGATCTACATCGGCCCGCACGTCGGCAAGATTCTGGACGTCTGGCAAGGGAAGGCCCGATTTCCGAGTTTTCAACATTACTACAGGCTGCTAAAACACCGATTTACGATGCAACTGCTTTCTTAGTGCTTCGGGTAGCGCTAGAGATCATGAATCTCCAAACATCCTATGGATGGAGTAATGCATCGGTGGGTGCATTGCTAAGTCTCATGGGGAAGATGTTGTCGCAACCACATCGTCTTCCACCTACACGCCTAGAGGCAAGGAAGCAGATCATCACATTGCATGGGCTCGACTACATCAGAATCCATGCATGTATTCCGACTGTGTGCTATTCCGAGGTGAATTACCAGATCTGTCTGAATGCCCCAAATGTGGAGAGACGCGATATCGAAGAGACGTATCATCGCTCCAAGTTCCTCGGAAGGTTAGCCTTATACTTTATTGTTTACAAATTTTCTTTCATGTTTGCCGTTAAAATGCAACAAGATTGCAGTGATTTTGCAGCTAGTTTGCTGCTTTTTTGAAGCAATTTCGCCGCGAATTTGCTGCAAATTTGCCGCTAGGTTTCTGCTAATTTGCCGCCAGTTTGCTGCAAATTTGCCGCAGATTTGCAGCCAGTTTGCTACAAATTTGCCACATGGTGGCCGCGAATTTGCATCGCAATCCCAATCGTGTATTCAACCTTCGAGCAATTCTAATGTGCACAATGCATGACTTCCCAGGGTTAGGGCAATGTTCAGGTTAAACCTTAAACTCTAAACAGATTTAGATCTCTTCTATGTACAATTAACGACATTTCGTAATTACTCTAACACAAGTCATTTTCAACTCACAGGTTTATTGACCTCAGGGTACCATGCCTGTCCTAGATCTGGACCATCCCTCGTGTCTACACGATCGATCGCCTCACCTCAAACGAGTGATTTATTCAAATAACGGCAGATTTCTTGCACCCACAAATAAACGCTACCAACCAGCTGAAAACAAGAAAACGCCAAGATGTGTCAATATGAAAGAGTGGAAGGAGATGTGGGTGCAAGCTAATGGAGAAGGTGTGCCAAGGATGTCCAGGTAAGAGCGTTTAATTAGATTATGTCATTTTTTGCTCGTTTGCTGCAAGTTTGCCGCAAATTGGCCACAATTTTGCTGCGATTTTGCAACAATGTTGCAGCAATCTTACGCGTGTTTGCAGCAAATTTGCCTCGTGTTTGCAGCAACTTTGCCGCATGTTTGCTGCATGTTTGTGTTAGCCCTTCAGATGAAGAACTAAGACTAGGTCTCTCACTCACACAGAACATAAGTAGAGATCAAGACGACACAAGATGATTAACGCAAAGCACCTTGTATTGCACAATCCTCCGACTCCTTTACATCTAAGCCCCATGGCTTTATATACATACTTGGTACCCTTTCGAATCTCCAAGTCCTCTTCTTACATCGCGTCGGTTCGGATCTCCCTACGTCTATTTTTTTATTTTCCGACTAAGTACAATTTCCCGTAATTTCCGTAATATTACGAATTTACAACTTACGTCGTACTTTCGTAATATTCCGGCCAACTGTTTGCCGCAAGTTTGTAGCAAGTTTGTCACCCTAAACCCTAACCCGTATCTTTGTGTGATGTGTGTGCACGTTGTCAATATTTTCCGAGTTGCCGTATTGGGAGGACCTCAAAATCAACAAACTTACTGGACCCAATGCACATCCTTAAGAATGTGGCAACGAAGGTGTGGGAGCAGCTTATGGGTGTCCGAAATTCATTGGCTATTCGAATGAATTTGCACTGTTGCGGGAAGATGCCCAGTGCGTGGCCGGTAGAGCGCAAAAATGGAAAAGTGATATTACCGAGGGCTCCGTGGACCTTGACAAGATCAGAGATGCGAGATGTAAAGGAGATGATCACCACGGTTAGAACCCCAACCGGGTATATGCGATGTTTGAGAGGGTGTTCTCCAAACAAAGACGCAAAGGGGTGGAGGAACTCCCGGGTTTGAAGTCACATGGTTGGCATAAGATGTTACAGGTATGTAACTGGATATGTAGTTGCAGTTCTCTCGAAATTTTTTATCAGTTCAGATTTGATAACCCAACTACTAATATTTGACAATTTCCATTTTTTCTGTAGTTCATTTTGCCGATTAGTGTCTCAAGAATAGCTTCTGAATCGCTCCGACAATGTTTATACAAACTGGGTGTCCTTGTCCGGTTTGTAAGCGCGAAAGAGGTGGACCCGACAAGTCTAGAGACAGCCCAAGTACAAGCAAGTAGAGGCAGTTTGTCTTCTGGAGGATACCTTTCTGCGATCCATTCTCACTAGTCAGGTGTATCTACACCACGCAGACTCATCGCTGCCCCACCCCATTTCCATTCGACATTCGTTGTCGGGATGGACATGAGAGAAGAAGACGGTCCAACCGTCGTTCCACAAGGGATGGGCCGCAGTGTCAATTTAGGGCGGGAGCTTCATGCGAAGATGAACAGGTTCTGTATCCTAAACAACGGAGGTTATGAGACCTTGGGTGGACAGGTACAATGTAGTCCAGGCTTCTACTGAGAGTGAGCGTGCCCAGATCAGGCATGAGGTTGGTCGATGTGCACCCCTGCTGAGGCACATCATCGAGTTTCCACTGTCAATCACAGCTCAATGGGTGCATGCAGAGACGGACGACAGATTAGATCAGTCCAAGCATCGTGCAGCCATTACGCAAGATCAGTGGGAATATGCGCGCGGATGCAGTCCTACGGTACACTAAAGCCTAACCCTAATACCGAACTTAGGGTTAATACTAAAAATGCTCTCATTTCTAAAACAGATCATTTTATTAATGTTGCAGTGCACTTATTATAATGCAATTTGGTGGGACAGCACACATTTATCGCAAGGAAGCCATTGATCGGAACGGATATACGGCGGACTCTAGAGTGATCGGAACGGATATACGTATGAGGGGGAGGATGGACATGAGCAAGAATATTGTGGGGTTATCCAAAACATTATTAAACTTGACTATCGAAGAGTCCACGTGTTTGTCTTCGATGTCAGATGGTTTAAAGATGTTTTAGATAAGGTCCCACAAGGTTCAACTACTGTAGACGGCAGCGGCTTTAGGATGATTGACTCCACGCGGATTTTCCGTGCCTCGGAAGGGAGCTTCATCTTGCCATCTCATTGTGAATAGGTACCTGCTCGGTTTTAAACATTGCAAAGATTATATTCTAGTTATGCTATGCACCCTAAACCCTAACCCAAACTAGTATTGTTGCTTCATGCAGGCCATTTTCCAACCGGTACTGCATAATGAGAATTGGTGGTACATGATCCCGATGGCACCATGTACTAAACCACAATTTCATTCCTGCCAGAATCGGGGCAGTTCGTCAATGTACATAATTTGCCAATGGACACAGATTACTTCGTCGGATCAAAGGGACGGCAATAAAACACACCCATCCAGAGCAGAAGGTACAAGATCATTGGTTGCTGCGCAATTGCTCCACAATGATGAAGCTCAAATAAAAACTGGGAGTCTACTTGATGCTAACGCAGATGATGAAGCTGATCCAGATCTAGCTACAGAATATCACGAACCTAGCAACGTCGGTGATTCCGTCGACATATGTATCGAGTTAGGTTCCAGGGACATGATTGATATCAATGAAGACACTAATATGTTCCTCACTATCGATATTGATCCATTCCTTGTAATTGATTCTTATGCTGATCATAATTCATGAATATATATATTTTTATTCAATGAAATTATAGATTTTCTGGTTCAATGGCCTATCTTTCCATTAGGGTTTTAATGAAATTTTTTACATTCCTATACAATATTACGACAAGGGCAGAGGAAAATTTTGTATGATGAAATCAGCAAAATTGTGGCAAATTCGCGGTAAATTTCTAGCAAGCTTGCGGCAAACTTGCGGCAATTTTCCGGTAAATGTGCGGTAAAGGCGCGGCAATTTATCGGCAATTTAGCGGTAACTGCGCGGTAAGTTTGTGGCAAACTCGCGGCAACTGCGTGGCTAAGTCGTGGTAACTGCGCAACTATATTGCGGCAAAGGTGCGGCAACTGACATATGAAACTAAATTTGCCGCGTATTTGCTGGAAGATAGCCTCGTGCTTGCAGCAACATAGAAACAATCAGGCTCTAATCATTTTTATATGCAAACAAACATGTAAATTCATGTAATTATAAATAGTCTCATGCATATTTATCTGTGCTCAAAAATATATCTGCCTATTGATCCATATATGGCCATGATTAATGTATATTCTCTTATAAACTAGCATCTACTAGCATATTGAACATTATCTGCGTAGATACATGTAGATCCACTTGTGGATCAACCAACCATACACGCATATTCTTTTATGTTTGTACAAGGCTAATACATAATTGCATGTTAGTATATATATACACATACACAGTTTGGTAAACTTTTATATACTTCATGGGTATTAACATGTATATGTGGTGGCTTATAAACATGTGGATATATGCATCTATATTTCTATGTGCTTTGCAAATTGCATAGATATACTCCATTTTAGATTACAATAAATATATGTGAACCTGATTTACAACATAAGTATATCTTAGAGCAATTGTTTATACCCCTAATTTGCCTGGAATGAACTAAAAATGGAAGATTTTCACGCTTGTTGTCGTAATTACATGGATAGGTCGCGGCAAATTTGCAGCTATTCCTCAGTAACTCGCAGCAAATCAGCAGGATAATCGCGGAAAAATTCGCTGCAAACTGGCGGCAATAGTTGTTGCATAACTCGCGGCAATTGCGTAGTGAAAATCAATTTTGCGGTAATATCTCCGGGAAAATTCGTGGAAAAAGTCCCAGATATACTTGCCGTAATATGCCAAGAAAAAACTGTGGCAATCATCGCGGCAAATTCGCAGCTAAGCTTGCGAAAAATTGAAAAAATTTTGTGTGGCAATATGTCCGGCAATGCCTGCGTAAATCAACGCGGCAAATTTGCAGATTTTCCATGCAGAAATAGCTGCGTCAGCGCTCCTGGTAATGTTGCGGAAATAGTTGCGTCAGCGCTCCCGGTAATGGCGCGGATATGGTCGCGGCAAAATTGTCATTGGTTGTCGCGGCAAATGCACGGATAAGTGTGTGGGAAAATGTTCGGAAAAATTTGCGGTAAAGTTTGCGGAAAATCTCACGGAAAATTCACAGTAAAATTACTGTGCAGGAAAATTTTTTATTGCCGTGACTTTGCCGCGCGCGCGGCAAACTGTCGCGGCAACCAGTATATTACCTTGTAGTGCTCGTGCTAAAGTTGCTCTCCACTCGGCATCGTGAACGCTCCAAGGCGGCCGCCCACCATCTAATCGTGGCAGTAATCCAGCTCCCTCCCGGTGTACTACTGCCTCAGCAGCTCTCGTGTATCCGCTCTGACAGTTCGCGATATGGCCGAGTATCGTCCGACGAAGCCAAACTGAACTCACTACTAATTGCTCGGGCATGGGGTAGCGGTTGTGAAATGAAGATATAATCTGCTCGATCACCCCATCTCTGTAAGTCAAGGGGGTCGTACACATTACGGACATGTACTGTGACGAGCTCGAGCAGGTATCGACGCGCGTCTCGACCTAATCCATCAGTCACAATACCCCCATTGTCGTCGAGAGTGTAGAATAATCGAACGACAGGGGTTTCCCGACTAGCTCGATCGCTGCTAGCAGCAACGACGTGTGCGCTACCATCGACATCATCATCCCCTCCGCAACACCCACGACGTCCACGTCCACGTCCTGAACGCTGGGAGGCGGGGCTCGCACGTGTAGATGTGCGAGGATTTGATCTGGTTTGACTCGAGGCAGGGCTCGCTCGCAACGATGAGGCCGAGGCTGAACCAGGGGACGTCAGCCACAGGGTGGAGCCGGACCCGGGCCGAGTAAGAGGGGGAGGCCATAGCTAGACTCCCCTGCAGTGTAGTTGTCGAATACGGGCATCTAATGGTCGTGGTCACACTGTCCATAAGTGGACCGGTCATATTTGTAATATGCCGGAATGGCTGGTGCCCTAGCCTGGGGGTATAAATACCAGGCTTGTATGGTCGTACAAAGT
>JBBBWG010031975.1:88948-119300 GCA_037176905.1 Azolla pinnata | reverse complement strand
TATTCCAATTTATGAGGGCTCCTGATGCTAAGCAAAATTCTTGAATAGCTTGTTCTGCTTTAACTAAATTATTGTTGGTCCCTTTGAGGAATAGACAAGTGTCATCTGCAAATTTTGCATCTAAAACCTCTTTAGTTGTGAGTGGAATAGTAATACCTTTGATGCCAACATCTTGCGCTAATAGATACGTGTTCATTGCTTCTGCAAAGAATAGAAAAAGAAAAGGGGCCAACGGACATCCTTGCCGAACTGATCTCGACAGCTGGAAGGATGGCCCCTTTTCTCCTGCCAAAAGTACTCTACTTGTTGTTGATGAATAAAGGGGAGCAATCCCTTTCACTCAATTCCATTCAAAACCCAAGTGCAACAATGTGCCTTGTAGAAAATGCCAATCAACCCTATCATATGCTTTCTCAAAGTTAAGAAATAATGTTGCTAGATCTTGCTTAGACTTTATGGCAATAACTGTGGTCTCCCAAAAAGTAAAAATGTTATCTAGGATTGATCGCTCTTTTAGAAAACCAGTTTGAGATACATGGATTAGCTGGGACAACATGGGTTGCAAACGAAGACTTATAACTTTGGCTAATATTTTGTATGTTTTAGACAAAATAGTAATTGGACGTCGTTTCCTTATATCATCGGAAGGCCCTTCAACTTATGGTATCAAAAAAATTAATCCTTCTCCCAACTCTGATGGCATAACACCAATATCTATTATCGATTGAAAAGCCACACATAAAGGATCTTTTAACATTTCCCAATATTCCAAGAAAAAACTTACAGAGAGCCATCTTCCCCCGAACAATTATAAAAGGGTAAAGCCTTTACAGCCACCCAAAGCTCATTAGTTATGAAACATAGTCTTAAGGTATCTTTCATCTCCATAGTAACCATAGGACGAATTGTAGACCAAATCTTTTGTCTACAGTTGAGCATCTCTTGTGTTGTCTCTTCCGCCGATAATAAATCCTGATAAAACTGAGTAGCTATCTGTCTCATTTCTGACGAAGAGGTTGTCATTGAACCATCTTCTTTTCTTAGTTGTCTTATACCTCTATGTGCCAGTTTTGGTCTGGCAGATTCAAAAAAAAATTTAGTACATCGATCACCATTGATAGCCCAATGTGCCATGTGTTTGTGAAAACGAAACTCTTCCCATTGTTCTTCTATAGTAACTATATGGTTTTTAACCTAAATTAAACGATCAGATGTCCATCTACACCATGGATGCCTTTCTTGTAACCTTTGTAGAGCAACTAATGATCTACAAAGACTCCTCTCTTTCTCGACAAGACTTTCAACTTTTCTAAAAAAGAAACTTGATATGGTACTAAGAGTTTTAACTACCTTTTGAACTAAATTATCCTCAGAAGACATACCTTCATACCATATTCTTTGGACCTCTAATTTGATTTGGGGGTCCTTAAACATAAATTCTGGAATCCTTAACTTGACTTTCTGTTTTCCTTTTTTTCCCTTGATATCCAATATAACTAGGACATGATCTGAAACTGTGGTACCTGCTAATATACCAACATGTCCTCCTTTGATAATAAAATAATCACTCAAATAAAACCTATCCAATCGGGACTAATTTGCAATGTTTGAGTTCCTAATATCTGTAGTTTCAAAATCTATATAGTCCTTATTGCTACATCTACTTGATCTTGAAAATTGTAAGGAACCACTTGTTCTTGAAAAATGAGAGGCGTACCAGACATTTAAAATTCGAAGTTTGAAAACCAGACGTTCCCACACAGCCAATTCTCTTCCATGCACTGTAATGGCATTCCCACCCACTCTGTCTATAGGAACTTCTAACATATTAAAGTCCCCGCCTACTATCCAATGTTCAATTGATTCCGGAAGAACTAATACTAATGTATCCCAAAATTGTGCACGTGCTGAAGCTTGATTCGGGGAAGATATATTTATCAATCCCCATAGTACATTGTTTATTTCTAATATTATTAATTATGCCCTGCCTGCTACTATTATCTCCTTACAGACTATGTAAGGTCTCCATGACCCACTACTAACAATGCAAACTCCTCCCTGATTTTCTGTACGACCATATCCAGGTGACCAGAAATTATCTCAATCCCCTTGTAATAATGATCCATAACTTCTTATTTGTATCTCCTTAAATCGATGTTCTTGTATAAAAATAAAATCCAACGGAGCATCTATAAAATTCGTATTTAAATGTTGTAGAATTCTTCCTCTTTTCCTTTTCCCATCAGATCCCCCTAAGCTCCTAACATTCCATGATACAAGCTTCATTGACCGGGAGTTTTGAGTGGATTTCATTTAAACATCCTCCTTAGCTTAGGAGCAGGTTCTATTATTTGTCTGCCATCAGCAGATTCTGAAGGTAAAACTTCATTAAAAATCATTCTATCTCTCATGAATCTCCAATGGTAATGACCTTTGACGAGTGCATTTGTTTCTGACATTTGTTCATCATGAATATAAATATATCCAGACTCTGAGAAACCACAATTAACAATTGATAGAACTACATGACATGTTCCATCATTATCTAGTTCTGGTATGAAAGAGATTGCTGATGAAAGGCATGCCTTTGCGACTATCTGTGAGACTCGTTTTAAACCCAAGAATTTTGAGAAGAACATTATTTGTTTACCAATAAGATGAATAACATGATCATGCTTTTTAGCTCCTCCAAAGCCACATAATGGAAAGGAAAAACCCAAAGGAGATTCTGGGGAAACATGTTGATCTTCACGTTGTAAGATTATATGAAATCTAAAATCGGTGGGCTCATGGGGTTTGGCAACCCCAAACTGTTTAGATAAGTTGTATGGAATCTTGGCCTTGGGATCCCCAACAACCTTTGTGGAGGATGTTCCAAGTGACTCTAAGTTTATTGTTTTAATAGTAACTGCTCTACTATTTTGTCTTTGTTGGAAAAAGGAAGTGTGCCTTTCTTGCAATGTTCTTTTTCCAATGGATTTCATATTTTGTCCAGGATTTTCTTGGGCAACTATTAATTGTGACGTATTAAGCTCCTCAGTTTGGCGATCATTATACACTTCTAAAGCAAGAACAGCTGAACCTATTATCACTTGGGTATTGTTGTCCATGGTCAAGGAGTTGGCACTAGTGATTTGTGTCCCAAATTTCTCGATAGAAAGATGAGGCTGAGGTTGAGGTTCTAGATTTATGTCTACCAAAGATTTGTGTAAATCTCCTTGAGCTTTTCTTGAAGCACTTGAAATGTATTAGATAAAGAAATTCCTTTCTCGGTCCCATATAAAGGAGCTAGTGGTGCTTGGGAATGAGATCTTACATCAGATCCTTCTTCCTCCTGGGTTGGCTCCTGCACCTTTTTTCCGCGTTTGCCAACATAAACTCATTGTTCTGATGTGTTCATATTTTTTGTTTGTTCTGGATTTATTTGTACTTGCCTAGCAATACGCGTCGAACACTCACGAGCTAAGTGTCCTATCTGCTTGCACACAAAACACTGATTTGGAAGACCGACATATTCTACTCGTTGTTCTAATCTCTTTTCGTCAGGTGGCGGCAGATGAATCACTTCCGGTAATAAATCCAAACCAGTCACAAGTATAAGAACTGATGCAGGACCCTTGGACCTTTCCAACCTGGATGCCATGGTTTCCTCTGTTTCTAAAGTCCGACCTATAGTGGTGCCTATCCTAGAGAGAAAAGGAATATATTCCTTGGGAAGCCTTGGAAATACAGCTGTTATTTTAAAAACTTTGTCCTGACGTTTGTCTGCATCGGCCACATTAAAGTCTTGATACCATTCGGAAAAGAAGGCTTGTGCCCCTCTAAGATCAAGAGGATTAGTAGCCAATAACCATCTCACATTCTCAGCTTTGCTAAACTCAATATGGTAAAATCCTTTGCCCATTAACTGGACATCTTTAATCACGTTCGCCTCCACTTGGAGTCGGGCATATAGGAGTTCTTTCAACTCCTATCTATTTGGTCTTGATTGTTTATGTATGTTTCTAGCATGTATGTTGTGTGCATGTATGTATGCATGTACATTGTGTATTTGTCTATATAGCATGTGCGTATGCATGCATGCACAAAACAGAACGATGAAGGCATCGTGTGCATCGATCCGCAGAAGAAGATAAATAAAAACAACAGTTTAAAATGATTAATATATTCACTTCAAACACAGAACAGTAGCACTCGAGATTTATTCGAGCATTCGAGATCTTGACAAATCACCAGAAGTATGCTGCTTTAGAAGAGGAAGAATGGTAAATTGCATAAAATATTTAGATTTTAAGAAATATAAATGAATTTTTCTAAGCAAAAGGAAAAGAATCACGATTGTTTTTTTTTTCGCGCAAAAAGAAAAAGAAAAGCACACGTAACATTCGAACGTCTGCCAACTTACATTCGTGTTTGCAAAACGAGAAGCTTATCAATAACAGTCTAACAATGTATGTTTGTATTAACACAACATGACAATACAAAAAGAAAACACACTAATGATGGGCCACAAAAAATGAGAATTTACACTATACATCAACCCATTATTTCAAAATCTCTTTAAACTCTGCTAACAATTTCCAAGGAACAATATAGACCAAATTATTATGGAAGGAAACTGGGAGAAAAGACAATACTCTATCACTTTGTTCTTTTGTTCGAATTATAACCTAAAACAAATCCTCTTGGAACCTTTATAGATGTTCTCCACACTATTTCTAATAGTTTAACCCTTAACAAACCCAATAAAGTGTAAGAGTTTTTTTAGTAAAGAAACAAATCATATAAAGTGTAAGAATTTTTCTAATAAAGAAGCAAATAATACTTCAATCATGTAACACTGAATTGGCCTTAAAGATGTCCTTCGGGAGCAGCTTTATCTCCACGATATCGTCAATTTTTTGCATCCAGTATCGGGCAGCACACCATGTAATGCTTGATTTGCAACAACATGCATTGTCTCCCAATATTATTGATCACTCATCTCCTCTTCCGCACCTTCAACTGCAATCTGGGCATATAACAGATTTGACATTGTATCTATGCCCTCATCTTTCTGATTTGGATGATCAATCTTCTGTTTCTTCGAATTGTTATCATCAGTCACCATCATAATAAGCTGTAATCTGAAATATGATGATGATAAGAGAACTACATTAGTCCCCAAAAATCTGTGTTCTTCATATCAATGTGAAGCTCATATCATAAAACTTAGAGCTCACAAGAGAAAGTTACAAGCAAAACTCCGATTATGTCTAGATTCCGTTTCTTATTTTTCTAACAACCTAATCCATGTTTGTTAAAATCTCCTTCTCCTTCTCTCTCTCTATCCTTCTTCTGCTCTAGACATCATCATCATCACCATCATCATGTTCTTCTTCTTCTTGATGTGATCAATCCGAAACCAGATGTTTCTCCTGCATGTTACAAATACCGTAGACTCGAGCTCTGAAGCTTTGAAGCAGATACATGGCACATTGTGGAAGAGGCTTGTAAAAAATAAAAAATAAGAAAAGGGGCCATGCAGAAAAATTTTGATTTATATGGAGGCACAAGGGCATACTTATGGGCTTGATAAGAAGATTAAAGAGGGTAATTATGGGCTTAATAAGAAGATTAAAGAGGGTAATTATGGTCACTTAATGTGAAGATTAAAGCGGTGCATGATTCTTATGGGGTCATACAGCATCACTTTTCAAAGGTCCAAAAAAAAAAGGGGGGGGGGGGGCGGGGGGCTGGTTTCGAAACAGTTAAACGGACGCATTTCTTCGATTGAGATCGATTCCCACGAATGCTTTTTTATCGGATGGGCGAATCGGTTCGTACTATATCGCGATCCATCTGCAGCGCGATCGAAACTCGAATCGGATCGAAACTCGAATCGGATGGAGCCAGATGGGAGTGAGAATCAGGAATCGAGAGAGCCGAGAGATCTGTGTACAAAGGCAGAAGAGGTGTTGGGTTGGCTTGGCTTTATGGGGGGGCAAAACTTGGGGCTAGAAATAGCGATCGCGGGCGACGGGGGATTGGTAAGACTTGGAGCGGGGAAGGGAGATCGAGGGGCGACAGACAGAGCAGAGCAGAGCAGAGCAGAGCAGAGCAGAACAGAGCCAGAGAAGAACAGAGCCAGACAAGAGCAAAGCAGAACAAAGCAGAGCAGAGTAGAACAGGCACTGTTTCTGTGTTTGTTTTGTCATTGTCTTTTTGTTTTCGGTTTCCTGTTCTTTCTTTTCGATCGCTCATTGCTCGATACTGGAGTGGAAGGGGGAGTGGGGATCGAGGAGGGTGTCGTGGATGAGGGTGGCGAGGGCGGCGCCGACGAGGGGGCCGATCCAGTAGAGCCACTGGTTGGTGAAGTCCCAGGAGATGAGAGCGGGGCCAAAGGCCAATGCAGGGTTCATGGAGGCGCCGTCGAATGCGCCTCCGACGAGAATGTTGGTGCCCACGACAAGCCCAATCGCAAGCGGCGCGAGAAGCCCCACTGCGGCACTCTGTCCCCTGTCTCGCGAGCCTGTTGTTGTCGCTAGCACTGTGTACACCAGCCCGAACGTCAGCACGATCTCCAGCATCAGCCCCCCGTACACGCTCTCCGCGTTTGACAGCGACGGCGGCGAGATCGACTGCAGATCCGCAGAAGAACGAAAGAACGATATGTTAACATCTTCTTAGCTTTAGATCGTCGTCCACAAGACCAAATACGCAGGATCAGCCTGTGTAAATGCCTTCTTCTATATATATATATATATATATATATATATAGAGAGAGAGAGAGAGAGAGAGAGAGAGAGAGAGAGAGAGAGAGAGATTAGCGTCTGCTTAGGCCAATATATTGGCTCATAAGACAAAACATACAATAATCTTTTATATGAACAATATTAATATAATTTTTCTATCTCTCTCCACCTGCCTCGATTTGTGTGTGCCTCTAGAGCTCTATTGTTCTGCTGCGTAGATCGATTACGGACAACACATTTTACAAGACTTTGTATATCTACTCATCTATAAGAGAGAGAAAAAGATAGAGAGACAAAAAGAAAAGAAAGGTAGGTATATTAACATCTTCTTAGGCCAATATATATTGGCCAATGGGACAAACCATACAAGAATGTTTTGTACGAACAATATTAATACAATTCTTCTATCTCGCTCTCCACCTATCTCTACTGGTGTGCACCTCCGGAGCTCTACCATTCTACTGCGAAGATCGATTATGGACAACACGTTTTACAGAACAATATTAATACAATTCTTCTATCTCGCTGTCCACCTATCTGTATATCGATTCATCTGTCGGAGAGATTCTGAGAGAGAGAGAGAGAGAGATCTTACGACATCTGTGACGATGAAGGCGAGGATGGAGCACGCGGCAATGCTGCCCACGAGCTGCGCGATCCAGTACGAGAGGCCGCTGGCGAAGCCGATGCGGCCGCCCAAGAAGAGGGCGAACGTGACGGCGGGGTTCACATGGCCGCCCGACACGTTGGCGGCCACGGTCACGGCCGCAAACAGTGCGAACGCGTGGCCCACTGCGACCGATGTCAGTCCTGCTGGCGTCAGGCTCCCGTTACTGCTCAGACTCGCTGTGCAGGAAAAAAAAAAAAAAACACCCCCGAAACCAGCTAGTAAAACATCACAGATCGAATCGCCCGAAAAAAAAACAAACGAAACGTGTGTAACTGTATCAGAAATCCTGGGCAAGCTTGCATCCGAGGATCGGCTCGTATTGGCGATCGATCCCCGGGGCCTGTAATCGGCGAATCCCCAGGCCAGAAACGATCGGCCTGTGCTGACGATCCCAGGCTGACGCGATCAGTAATGCCTCGCCCTCTAGCCAGTGATGCGCGTCAATGGATTTGTCGATGTACAGGCTGGTGGATTATCTAAACGCGATCCACTGCGCTTGTTTCGACGATTCCCAAGCCAATAATCCCCTGGCCCGTATCGACGATACCAAGGCCAACGATTGGCCTCTGTTTGACGATCCCAGGCCCGCGATCGATCAGTAATAAATGCCTCGTCATCTGATTAGTGACGCGCACGATTGGATTATCGATATACAAGCCAGTGGATTCATCATCTAGGCTGATCCATCTGGCTTGTCCCCAGGCCAGCCTGTATCCTTCTCATTCTTATCATTTTTACTTTTATTTTCTCTTACCGAATGCGAGTACCGAGCCCTGCCCTGCGAACACGAAGATGAACGTCGCGACGAGCTCCGCGAGGATGCATCGGAAGCCGTCGAACAGCTCGATGCAGGGGCTCCCCATCGTTTTTTTGCAGAGAAACGCGATCGGGTTTGGGTCGTCGAGAGGAACTGGATTTTTACCCAGGCGAGATTATAAAGGGCCGACCGAGTTCCTTCGATTTAAAAAACATGAAGAAGCAGAAGAAGAAGAAGAAGATGATGATGATGATGATGATGATGATGGTGATGATTGTGATGATTGTGATGATTGTGATGATGATGATGATGATGGTGATTATGATGATGTAGGGTCATGCCGAATTGTGCTCCACGACGTGCCGAGTCATGACAGAGCCAGTGTCTTGTTCTATCCATACTTCCTCATCTGTGCCATGATCACCATATAGTCTGGATAAATTAAGACCCCATTTGCTCGCTTGATTCTTGCGGTTGACCGTAATGGGAACCCACACTGAGCGTTATATGGTATTGTTGTCTAGGTTCTGGCTAGCTCTTCTGCCTTCTTTAGCTGGGGAGACAGGAGGAAGTTGCTGACTAGAAACATTAGCATGGTTTGCACCACTACTGGAGAAGAAATCGCCTCCACTTTGACGATTCCTTCAAGGAATTTCAAGCAAGTTTTGGCTCTGTAAGTCAAGTAATCAATCAGGCTTGCAACAGCCGACTGCTCGAGCAACGTCTTGAACACCAATACACATCATGCTCTTAAAGCAAATGCTCAACATCGCATTCAAGCTCCACTCGAAGCACCTGTATTTTTGCTATGATTGGCGCTCTGGTAACGATCGACATGAGACACTTTAAGACCTTTGATTTTGAAGGCCAAATAAGGTCATGACCACTTAATGATCAATTTCTTTCATAAACCTAGGCATCAAGCTGACCCACAATTCTGATGTTTTTAGCCAGCTTAACGAGATCTTAAACGAGCAAGTTCTGCCAAAACGTAATCGAGCTTTCATTTTGTCCCTCAAATCAAGTTGATGATGATTTCGATGCAAACATTTTTCAACTTAGCAAATCGAGAGGTCATCAAGCCATTGACTTAAAGAGCTTCTGGACACATCCTTGACAAAGAAATGTCCAAGTGTCCTTCTGCAGTACTAGCCTCATTACAATCTATTTACAACCAAGAAAAGAACCACCATTCATAATGTGCCACCTTCAGAAATCGCGGCAATATAGTGATCGAAGAAAACGTAGCCATTCGAGACTCCAAATCGCACCAATATCCATTTCTAAAAAAGGAAAGACAATTCTCTTCACTTCATCCATGCTATGAACAGAAGACTGCTTTTCACAACTGTTGGTGGGCATTTTCAATAGATAACCGTTATCATTCGATTTCCATGGATGTATTTTTGTTACCTCTCGCATACAGTGGCAAAATACCATGTACATCAACCTTCCCAGGTGAAACCCAACACAAGTCATAAGCCAGAAAGTATTGAATTGCGGAAGTAGTTTAGCAGTAGACAGATTACACACGTCTTATTTTGGAAAAGCTCCATGAATCTACTGCATTTCTCTATTCTGCAAGAGTGCCTCCTTACTCACAAACATCATGAGAAACATGGGTTACCAAAATGTAATGGTAACGGACGATGATCCTACATATCATCGTTCCTACTTCTATCCCAGATGGATTTGCTCTATAATTCCTTGCGCTAATTGCTAGAACCCGCAACAAACATTTGCTGTTGTGCACAAGGAAAATAAAAATCTCAATTTGACATTCGTGACTGAAGCATGTAGATATGTTAAATCTCATAGCATGCATACATAATGATTTCACTCATACAACCGCTTTTGGATTCTTTGATGCATAATAAATACTGCAACATACCTCCGTCAAATCCACTTGGGTCTCTAGATGATGGAAACATTAATGACACAAATACACGTAGATGTATAGTCTTATAGAAGAGCATTCATAATGATTTTGCCAATAAACTCTTTTTGGACTCGAATGCATAAATACAGCAACATACCTTCATAAAATCTCCAAGCATTCGTTGTAGCCCATTCTTATGTTGCACACCATAAAATTTCTCAGCAATGGCATCTAGGTACTGTGAGGTTTTCACATACAACTTCTCAGAAAGGCATAAGAAAGCATACTCAGCATGTAGCTGCTCGAATATACAAAGATATGCTAGTAAACATTCAGGGTATCACGAATGAATGTGCCATCAGATTCATGCCTGGTGTCAAGAACTTATATGTGAAATAATTCATGTTACAAACAGCAAGCTACATACATCCATGTATATTGATTTTCTGGCACAGAAAATATTGAGAAATTACCTCACTGAATGATTCATCTCTTGCAATGTACGTTTTGTACTTCTCCAAAAGCATGCGAAAAAGGGGCAACGCATCTCTCTCAAGCCTAAACCACAGATTTACACTCAATAAGTTGTACTTCAGAATATACATACATACGTATGCATCTCGCTCTCTCTCTCTCGTTATCAATACATACATACACACACACACACACACATATTTATATATATAAAGAAAGATAAATAAATAGATAGATAGATATATGTATTTGTGGTATATTTTGTATATATATACACACACAATCAAACAAAAAAAAATGCAACAATTCAACATACTTACGTGAGGCGAAGATACTTAACGAACTGCATAAGAGGTGTAGCAAGAATATTTTTATCAATCCCCTTTTCCACTTCATTCACCAGTCTATTTGCATCTCGTAGATTACCTAATGATAGATACCTGATTTTTACCAATTTAGCACGACATGCCAATTGAGATTGATAATCATTCGGACATCATGGAAATTTTCACAAATTAACAATGCTCTTGGATGCCCTTACATGATAAAACGAAAGTGCAATCTAATAATCGAAACATAGCCAGTTTGAGATAATCGCTTTTTGTTTACTTACAGGAGAACACCTTGAGCTACTGCTAGATCGGCTGAATCCTGCTCAGACTGCATAGCACATTTAAGAGAAGGTGGAAATACAATGAAAAGGATCCAAATATTCTTGCTGATCCTATTAAACAAAATCTTCGATAAACGAACAGCTGAATTCAATCTATTAGAAGTGACTTTGTTATTCATCTCGCCGGAAGTACAGTTTTCTGATTCACTTACCCCCTCTAAAGGAATATTGAAAAGATCTCATTATTCATAATTGGTTAAAGATAAAATGTTTGCTTCTTACTCTATACAAAAATGCTTTCTTCTCTAAAAACCACATCCAAATTCATGGACAATATGCATTTGTTATGGATGATAAGGGAGAGTACTATGGTATTATATTTTACATGCACCAGACTTCCAGCTAAGTATGTTCACTGAGTACAACGTGTACCTTATAAATGTATAGATACATACATACATACATATACATATATATATATATATATATATATATATATATATATGTATATGTATGTATGTATACATGCGTTTGTATATATAGATAGAAAGATAGATAGATAGATACACATACACACATATACAAACATATAATAGCAGATGGTTCACAAATTAATCAACGCATGCAATCAATTTTCTGCCTTGGTGCTTTTATTACTACGAATCCATTCAGAAGACAAGGAGACGTATTTCAGCAATACCTCTGCGTAGCTGATCAAAGCAGTAGCAAACTTGTCTGGTTTACCACTTCGAACAAAGTGCATTGATGCCTTAGCCAAATCCTGCAGCATGGTAACTTACATTTTAGCATATATCTCCTGCATGACTAATACATAAATCGTGTCATTATGTGCTGAGTATCAGGTCCCATTTCAAACATAGTCTGCCAGTCCAGCCTACCCTCTCTAGTCCCAAATGGATTTCAAGATGCAAAAGCTAGCAGTTCAAGCATGACAACCAGTAGTCCCATATGTTTGCAAATTGTCTGGTATCGCCTACACTCTAAACTCTAGACCTGTAGCTATCTAACAGGTTGTCTGGAAGTTCCTGTGCACAAACAGGATCACCCAACCATTGATACTACAGACAAAACTAGTTTATATAGGTTGCTTATATTATCGTTTTTTATGATGCTGCAGACACCTTTGAAAATGACAAACTGTTCTCTCAGTACCGGATTGGGAGATTGGGAGATGATATATTCAGCAATTAGCCCATGAAGTTCTGGTGAACCTCTCCTTGGACCACCACAATCAATGGACCATCTGCAAGGTCAATAGAAAATGACATCAGAACACAGCCTTGAAATGGAGCAAGATGAAATTGATGTAAATACATGCATGTCTCTAAGGCACTGGTATGCTTTTGATTGAAAAGTAGTTCATACACAAATAGGTTAGACTTGATTTCACTTCTCAAAAAGTTGAACTGAAATAAATTATCATCTATCGTAATATGATTTTAGTAGCGGGTGTCCAACACAAATTTAGCACTAAAATATAATCATTATAAATTAAAGATAAAAAAAGTGAGATATAACTTGATAGCTGCTCTGATAAATGTGCAATAACCCTCCACTCTAGTCTTTGCCCCAAGAGAAGCCTCAGCTGACTTTTGCATATTAATCTGCTGTCGATCTTCTCGTGGAAATTTGTTTGCAATGCCTTTGATTCTCTCTAATATCAAGGAAGAAAAAATCATCACCCCGTATGTATCACAAAGAAGCTACTCGAAATTATGAGTAAGCATTCAGACTTGTATATTTGCACATACAACCAATGGAATAAAATGGAGACAAAAGCATCTGAAGGCTACTAAATAAAATAACATAATATAAAAACTCTTAGCGGCACTGACAGCTAGAAGAAATGTATGTGCCCAACCAGATGATAAGGTGCATCCGTTACTACAATGGAAAGCATTCTATAACATTAGGAATGCTCCCAGCCATCAATTAGCAAATGCAACACACTTGCACAACTTCTCCAAGTTTGACACAAATCTCGATCCTCTTAGGCACAGAAACGTGCACTCATAGTATAGCATTTTATAAGAAAACTTTCAGCACCACATGCAGCCACGCCCTCTTTCTTGGGTTGCAGCTACAGAGAATAAGATAACGCCGAATTATTCTACAGGAGGAGTGCAACAAATCTTCATTTTTGCTATGGTTCAGGGGTGAAGATAGATTGAGGACGAGTGCAACAAATCTTCATTTTTGGTTATGGTTCAGGGATGAAGATGGATTGAGGACGAGTGCAAAAAAATTTCATTGTTGCCATGGCCCAGGGCTGAGCTAGTCTTGTGCGACAACAGAGCCCAGTCAACGGCAAAGCTCTTATATGAAGACATCCGGTGCCATTTCAGCTGTCCACACAGACACCTTCAACACAAATGAGATGTACAATCAGTATTTTCCATTATTCTGACAGACCTGATCTAAGAGAAGCTTTATTACTTCTTTCAGTAAGTATTCACTGAGGTCAGTGCCACTCAAATTACTAGCCAGTGTACATTGATACACATTGCCAGAAGCATGTGCGCCTATAGTTACTAATTGACTATGATTTGCTCGCAAATGGCAGTCAAATGGATCTCTAAAGTATTGGCAATGGGGTTCACATCCTCAAAAATATAAAGGAAGAGCGAAAGATTCTTAATGTCTTTTAAGAGGCCAAAAATGACTTATAAAGCCAAACAAGAGATTACATTTTACTTTGTTGTCGCCTCTTTAATAACAATGAACCAAAATAAGTGTTACACTCCTTCAGTTCCCAGAGAAGAATGAATAAGTAAATGTCATCCATAGTTCTGTTACAGAATTTAACAATAAACATAATTATAAATCCAGTGTCTGTCACAACAGACATATGTTACACCACATAAAGCACATAAATATAGGAAATTTTTGAAAGCGTGCTTCTAACTTTAAGAGATCATTCTCCAAAGTGTACTACATAATTTAGAATGAATCCAATGGAATGTCAAAGCCAAATGAAACTTTCCAACGTCGGCCAAAAGTATGATGCAAAAACTATGAATGTAAATTATCCAGTGAAAGTCATAGTATATAGGAAGTAAAATGTGTACCTAAATTAGATCCATCGTGTTTCACACCTGACAACCTCAGAGTATCGACAAATAGAAGTCCAAGCTCAACACCACATGTCACCTACAATAAGTTGAATATCATTTCTTAGCACAGAAAATGTCCACATATGAATCTGCACAACAACTTATAGATGATGAAATTTTATTATTTTAATTGACCTTAGACAGGATCATGTATACCCATTGAAGCACATGAACTATAATATGTTACCTTTACCGTGATCTTATCTCATTTTTATTAGTTAAGGGCTTCTCATCCTACTTGTTTCACTTTTTCTTTAACTGAAACTATAGTTGAAAGCCCCCAAATGGAAAATGTGCACCCTTAGTCCATAGCCAGTGGTTAGATCATTCAGCGGAAATTCTCTGGGCCCCATCTATATCACTAGAGGAAATAGCATGTTCCACAAGATTCATCTGTTGCTGTAGAATACACCTTATCTTATGCCCAACTGGTAGCATAGCCTAGACAAAGCAAAATATCTTGAGAGAAAATTTTGCACAGCGTCGGTTGACTGTGGTTCCTCAGGTAGCTTCACTCATATGGCCAACAGAATAAGCAATCAAATTATATTCAAGAGACTGTCACTAGATTTCAGGGCTCCAATGTACCAGGCATAGTTTAAGGAATAGCATAATAGATACATGTCCTTCCAGATGGACCTTGACCATTCAACTATATATTACTCATCAAGCTCTGGAAAAAGCTATGAACCGAACAAAATCCTAGAAGCTGAAAAAGCTACGAGAAGAAAGCCAGATTTGAAAGATGTTGACTGGGCCCCTGGTCTTATTAAATAGGTTGAGAAACGTCTAAGAAATTTTCCTTCTGTACTTTGTACATCTACAGTTTGAACCTTATTTTGTCCTCTTCATTGATAGGGATTAAGTTGCAATCAGTGCAACAAAAAGAATGAAATTCTCAAGGGGCAGATGAGCGATCGATCTGCCTATTTGCAGCGGGAACGATTAGCCTGCCTTAGTTTACCATCCAATATGCACAGCAATTGTCTTTAGATTTAGTTTAACATTTTATCTTTGTAAGGGACTGCTGAAACTTTATGTCTCCTTCTCCTTGAGAGTCCATTATATTATCCACAGACCTTCACTTGTCCGAAATCATCTTCCTATATTATGGCTCATAACCTTTACAGATAAGTTTATCAGCTATAAAACTGAAAGTGAAACACTTCAGCATTACACTTGTGGAATTATTGACTTAACCAAGGATTCAAAATTTTCACTGAATAATGTTGCAATTGAGAGTCATCATTGGTAATTGTGAACATTGCGTATAACATTGAAGTATGGAATACATACTAAGACGTGGTAAAAGGCAACGCATTCTATGAGAAAGAGAAACGATATGTGTCATGAGAAGAATAAACAAATGCCAAATTTTTTAAAAGAAGTTAGCTGTACAAGAGTTCAAATATTCACTTAATATGAAAATCTGCCTCAGGCACCAATATCTAGTTTCGGTAAGGTGAAGAAAACCTGTCCATGTTTCAGCTGAAGTGAAGCACCAGATTCGAGAAGATCCAAGGCCTCTACATACTTTTTCGCAGCTACATACCTGAAAGATATAAACAGAGAAAGACACTGGCTAACAATCTTGCTGTAATCTCTGAAATCTTATGCCAAATGCGCATCTTTTATATTTGAATACCAGAATTAGGTTCCATAGAGAATTATGAAACAATAAGCATCTCTATAAAGTTAATGCTACAGATAAATGAATGACCTTGCATATATAGTCTTGTACATTTGTTGTGCCTCATAGTAGTTTCCCGCATTAACACTTTTCTCTAACTTCTCAAGTGTCTGTATAGGCATAAGAAACATATTTGCGCATTATGTGCGAGAACAAATCTATCACCCAATGAATGAGTACGCCACAAAATTTGAAAATGACTGCAAAGAATTCAGGTTAAAATAAGAACTGAAAATATAAAAAATCATAAGGCTATTATTTATAAACATACTTTCACCGAGAGTTTCCATAAAATATGATGCAGAACTAGAAGTATGATGCAGGACATGAGCCAATTCGCATCAAAACATTGTCAGAAAACCAATTAAGTTTCAAGACAGGGATGCTGGTAGAGCTTTTTATGATCAACATGGACACATTTTGATCTGTTTAGGCCACACAAAATGCCCAGAACATCCAAACAAATAGATCTGACAATGACATCAGCCAACTTATTAAAATCCATGCTTCATGGAAGCTTTTATTGTGAAGAATGGAGAGCAAAGGTACACGGACATGGATACATATACAGGCATACGTATGCACAATTACACTTGATATATAAACGTACACATAAATGTGTATGATCTAACATATATTCTTCTCTAGAAAACAAATTCTTCGCATATATGTATAATACAAGCATACACAAACATACAGCATTAATACACACACACACACACAAATATACACACAGATGCACTTCACTATAGAAACAACTACGCAAGTATGGATATACATAGACGCATATGATTCATTTGCTAAAACAAATGTACAAATGTATACCCAATTTCAAGCTTTTGTGGTGAAAAAAGATTGCGAAAGTCAGAGATGGGAGAGAGAAGAAGAAGCCAACCTTAGTTGTGCCTGCTCCCGCACCTCCTCCTTGCTTCATCCTTTGGGGTTTTTTTAGGACGGAAGCAGAGCAGACAGACCTCAGCCTCGATCGATCCGAAGGAAAAAAAACACTTTGAGCACACAGGATTTCTTTACTCCATAGGTTTTCGGAATAGCAATAATACCCTTCTGCCAAGTACTGTCTTCTGAAGAAGAAGAAGAAGAAGAAGAAGAAGAAGAAGAAGGGCTCCCAGAAAAAATGCAGATTCCAGATTCCAGAATGCGATTCTAGGGAGCTACCTGCTTCTGAAGAAGAAGAAGAAGAGCTCCCAGAAAAAATGTAGATTCCAGATGTTTCTGAAGAAGAAGAAGAAGGGCTCCCATAAAAAATGAAGATTCCAGAATTGGGATGTAGATACTCTGGGGGAGCTACCTGCTTCTGTAGAGGTAGTAGTAGTAGTAGAAAAAGAAGAAGGGCTCCCAGAAAAAATGTAGATTCCAGATTTGGGATGTAGATACTTTGGGGGGAGTTACCTGCTTCTGAAGATTGGAGCAAGCAAACTGGAGATGGATTTCAGGCCATTTTTTTACGAGAGGCAATAACCGGATTGAACCCAAACCGAATTGTTTAACCAATTTAAAGCAACTTACTGGGTTTAGTGGTTTAGTTTGGTCTAGTTTAGCTTCGAGATTTTTAAACAATTTGGTTTAGGTTTGGTTTGAATTTGAGGTATGGCCAATTCGGCTTAACCGGCTCCAAGCTAATCTGTAAATGGCTCCAAATCGATTCCATGACTAGTGCCAAGCCGGTTTCATAACCGGCTCCGAACTTATTTGCAAACTAAAAAATTGAAATTTGAAACCTAATGACATAAAATGCAATATTAAACAAAATTGGAAGTCAACTAAAATACAAGGTGAGTTGAACTAATTCAGCTAAATTGATTTGAGCTTAACTGATTTAGGCCTAACCGGTTTGGGCTTAATTGGTTTGGGCTTAACCGGTTTAGACCAAATTGGTTTGAAAACGGGTTCAAGTTTGGCATTTCTTAAATGGTTTAGGTTTAAACGATTTGTCTTAGGATTTCCTAAACCAATTTGAACCAAACCGAACCATGTCGATACCTAGCCTCTGAAAAGCGGGAATGAACCGATAGGATGAGATGAATCGGGCTTCGCAAGGAACCCAACATTGGACTAAATGGAGAACCTGTTGGAAGGCGGTGGAGCAAAGAAACACGGTTCTACTCTAGGATCTGACAACAAAGAAGGGATACGACAGATTTTCTATATATTCAAAGGAGGGGACAAAGAAGAGCAACGATTTTAGAAAACTTCGAGAAAGCCCCCGAAGATCTAGAGCTTTCTTGAAGCCACTGCACGCACTTTCTAGAAAAGATTTTCTAGATGTGCTTTTGTATAAATACAAGAGTTCACCTTGATTCCAGTCAAGGCGAACAAGGTGAGTTACGAAATCTTAAGTTTTGTTTTTGTTATATCTTAGTTTGCTCTTTGTGTCTAACCCCAGCCGATCTGCTTTCTCTATCCACAACACTTTAACCAATAAATTATCAAGAACAATTTTCGTCGATGTCTTTGATAAGGTAAATGCTACTTCCCGAACTCGATATGGATACAAATTAGAGTATACAAGTATTAACACCATTCAGGCTCATTAATTAAGTTTAAATCGGCAAACATCTCATTTAGTGCTAGACATTCAACGTTTCTTAGGATTTGAAAATTTGATCTACCATAGATTAATCAAGAATAAATTAAAGATTACAATGTCGCTCATGATAAAACTTTACTTGAAATAGCAAATCATGTTCATGAAGCCATAGTGAAATTGAAGATTTTGATCATTTAAAGCAAACATTTACTTTAGCCCCTCTCTCAGTGCATGCTAACATCTTATCTAAACCTTCCATCAGCAAAATTAATGCTTTTGATTTTTCATTAGGAGGAATATTGTAGCAGAATATAGACAATAGAAGCTACGTCTAATTGTATTTCATTCATGCAAGCTTAGAGCCACAAAAATTAATTATTAGAATCAGGACAGAGAGATTTTGCCAATCTAGATTCATTTCAACAATGTCATCCTTTGTTGTTTGCCTCATCAGGCCGTCATTGTTTATAACGATCACAAGAACCTCACTTTCGTGTAGTCAAGACTTAAGATCGCGTCAAAGCCCCACATTTCTCATAACACGTTTCGACTTTCTTAAATTGAAGCACAGAAAGGCAGTTGCTTGATCTTTAAGGCCTTATCTCTCGCGTTGTGCCTTGGAAAGCCTGCACTCAATCACCAGAAATTGATTTTGTTGGGTCTGAATCGCTTATGATGGCCACTTGTGCTTTCAAATGTCTCGCAGCTGATTTGAATCTCGTAAAGTCTATTCATATCAATATCGAGATTCATTATTTTGCCTACGAGATGATTTAGATCTTTTTTATTTTAATTGTAAAACCTATTTGTTGAGCAAGCCATTAATCTACGACCTCTCGCTATAGATCAAAACATCCATTTATACGAAACCAAATATCCAAGCCGTGTTGAAGGATAAACAACAAAAACTATTCCTCGTACTTTTTCTCGTTGGGCTTAAAAGACATGCGATTGGCTCGTTTACGATCGAGTTCAACTCGGGCTCAGAAAATTCACTCTTTCAACATCTCCCAAAACCTAATTCTCCTCGATATTTGACACAAAATTGTACTCAAAATTGGCGTTAACTCAAACGGTTTGGCTAGATCATGTTGGCGGAATTGTTGTGGAATTGAGAACATTAGCGTCCATTAGTAATGTTTGTTGGCATTAATGGGTGCAGGAGATTATTCTATAGGTTACGCAAAGCGTCGTAAGTCTATTCCATTGTTCCTATCCAACCAACTTGCAACTTTTCAAAACAGAAAGAGAGAACATTACATCAAAAATAAATATTCTCTTTGAATGATTTTCTCATCTTCCAACTCGATGACAAGCAAGGTTGTTATGTGCATTAAAATCAAAGGGATTTACAACTTTAGAATTGGGCCCTACATATTCAGAAGGTTGACTAGATTAATCAAAAACGGTTATCGGATTTGACTGAATTTAGGGCTACAAACATCAAAGTAAGTTAGCAATTGATTTGGTTTATAATTAGTTGCATGGATTAGAGGTTTTTTCTTTGGAAATTTCACAACTATGTGACTTGGATTACGATAATGGCATGGATGATCATAATGAGTCATCAAACAATCATGGCTTCATAGCGTCATCTGACCTTTGGGATTTAATCAATTTCCACTAGAGTTGGGCCCCTAAACGATAATCATATAATCAATTTCCACTAGAGTTGGGCCCTTAAACGATAATCATATAATCAATTTCCACTAGAGTTGGTTTTAATAACGTCGAGGAGAAAATGAATCGTAGAATAGTTGGGCTATCAAGCGATCGCTCAAAAACATATCGCTCATAGATGTGGCTCAAGAAAATATTGCTCGAAACTTTGCGCAAAGGCTTGTAATTGTTGCTTCTGAATGTGGTGCATGTTCACTACTGTTCAAACACATGATTCTCATTGAATTCATATGAGGGGATAATCAAAGGCCATTTATATGGAGATAAAAGTAAAACATGCAGGACCAAACTAACATTTTGTTTCCAAACAGATATTCTTTTGATCAGTGAACATGCAAACTGCCACAAAGGCTACAAAGAATCATTCAGACAAACTTCGACATATAACTAATTTAACCGTGGAGGAAACGAACGATCTCCTCCAGACGTCGATCATCGAGTGGGCCAATGCTCCGTTTGAACTATAATTTTCCACATGTGGCGGTGGTACATCGATTGAGCAATGCCAGCTTTCCGATGCGATCGCTTATGCATTCTACGTCGGGTCCACTATCATTTTGCTCTCATGTGGAAGGTGTGATCACAAAAGCGAAAGCGAATCGGAACTGGGACATCGATCATCTTAATACAGACGTGGCAATCGCGGAGTCTGGGATCATCCGGCTTCTCTAATTTCTGACCGATAATATTATTACGGCCCGCTTTCGTCCTCTGTATTCGTATCGGAACTAATCCGCGATCGGAATGTTTCAATGTACGAATCGAAATCGTCACGGATATCGTATAATGATAGTGGACCCGTTGCAGTAGTCGATGTCACGATTGATATGCGCTTGATCCGCTAATTCTTTTTTGGGTGATCATTAATGCGCGTATATTGCATTCGTATGTTCCTTAATTCGCATGTGGATGGAATTCAGTTGCTGCTTGCTATGATATACGATTATATATATGATTATATGCCATAGAATTCAACGACGGACTAATTTCACATGCTGAAAGCATCAATGAGTCGATATTATAGATCTACAAGTTAGCTAAACGGAAAAAGCATCTACGGCAATTGTTTTTTTTGTGAAAAAAGTATTCGATGTGGAAGAAATCGAAGCTTGAACAGCTACTAATCCACAGATTAAGATTTACAGCTGATTTAGTGCATTTAATCTGGAATAGGGAGAATTACCAAAAAAACGCATAACAAAATTACAAATGCACACCTAGTTTTAGAAACTAACGCGCGATCGATTGATTTAACACCAAATCAATTAATTGCGAGCTCGATGAGCATAAAAAATAGCTAATTGATTATCGCTCGATTGCTTGATTAACACCAAATCAGCTCGTCGATCGGTTAATTAGATTCCAAGATTACCAACTTTGATGAATCGAATAGATCGAGCTACAATCTGAAGCTAAACTTATTGCGGCTCCCGAATCGTAAAGATCGGTACGTAGCTACCGGAAAGATTTTATGGCGTGCAAATCGTACTTCATCCATCGATTCCGGATCATGAGCTGATCGCACGATGAAGTACAAGCTGATTGCCGTCGCCGATTGGCTCATCGCAACGCATGAAGCAAGTAGTGCCCAAAAGAGTTGCAAGCTGGTCCACCGATCGACGCATCGATGTTACGAATCGTTGTGCCACTATTCGATCCCAGCTAGCTAACTAACGTCTGTACGTATCGATTTCAATCGAGTTCATGAACAGTATCGATTTCAATCGAGTTCATGAACAGTGTCGATTTCGATCGAGTTCGTGGACAGCATCGGTTTCGATCGAGTCCGTGGACAGCATCCGGAAGACATCTCTGGTCTATCTTGGCGATCGATCAGTCAATCTGTCAATCTATTTATATTCCATGTTGCACCCCTGGGCCAGCTAAACCCTGAGCCCTAAACCGTAAACATTACGTCAAAATAGAGTACGTACATGTCGTTGCAGTAGATTATACGGCCCGAGTCGGTGTAAAGTCGATCACTCAGAAGAAAGGCCATATCATATATACAGATTTCTCTACAATTTGATCCTCAGAATTTTTTGCGAACTTATTCGAGGGACGGAGTTATCCTTAGGGGCCACTTAACAGTAAGTTCTTTTTTCTTATTCGCGGCGATTGATAAGTTGCAGCTTCCTTCATCGACCGGTTTGTATCACTCCTATTTATTACTCTGGCTCACACTTAAATCTCCTCCGATTGAGCTTCCATTATTTAGGAAATGCGTAGAAATTAGTATCGCATCAGAAAAAAGGGCAAAAAAAAAGGGTGCTGGTCGCCGACTGAATGATTTGCAGAGCTCAGAAATTCTAGATTCCGTGAAGGAACCATCGTCTGTCTCCTGTCTGTCTCCTTCTGTTTTGCAACATAGCAAGTGGTTCTGGTGCTGAAATGTGGACTTATTTGAATGGCAAACTTAAAATGAGTGCAGATTTATCCGCGGGAATACCGTGTATATGCATGTATATAGATCGATACATGCATACTCTGCAGTTGCGCCTCCACTGTTGGATGAAGTTGATCGAGCGATCATGACCGCCTAATTCCCTCAAAAAGGCTATATATACAAATACGTATATACGTATATACGTATATACAATATGCTTAACAGAATTATAAATTACATTTTAACGCCCCTTGAAATCGCAAATTACAAAGCAACGCATAATCTTGTCCTTCACTAAAAAAGCGGCACCAAATTAATTTCGTTAGTAATTGACTTTACTTCTACTCGGTCCCCACTAATTGATCCCGACCGATTCCCTTATGCTGCGTTCCACGATTAGAAGTTATTAGTCATTCTAGGATCTAATCAATTGATCAACGCGTTAATCTGGTGGCGATCAAGTAATCGAGCGTCGATCGATTCAGTAGGTTTGCTGTTAAAAACAGCCCACGATTCATTGATTTGGCGTTAATCGATCGATCGCGCGCTATTTTTTAAAGCAAATCAGATGGAGGTCGATCGCCAGATAGCATATGCGGTCCAGCTGCTGATTGATCCAAAACCGGCGACTAATTCCTACGATCGACTCGCCCATTACGATCGGTAGGTGATCCGATTGCAGGAGACGTGATTACTGTTGCGATCAACCGACCTGCCCAACATTACATTGGAATCGCTACGTCTACGTCAATAATCAGGGGGCACGGTAATGATCCTTTTAATTGCTCCGATTGATTGCGGCACGTCCACTTGTACCCGCATGCGTACTTGCTTCATTTTCGCACATATGATGATCTCAGTACCTCGCGGTTCTTTTCCTTGGAAAAAATCGGCACCGATATGCATTGCGTGTGCATCGCGATATAATCACACATGCACCATCGATGCATCGATAACCCTAACCCTAATCTTGGGCCAAGGGCACAGACCCTAACCCTAACCCTAACTCTAATCTTGGGCCAAGGGTACAGACCCTAACCCTAACCCTAACCCTAATCTTGGGCCAAGGGTACAGACCCTAACCCTAGCCCTAACCCTAACTTTAGGCCAGGCCACAGGCTAGCCCCAGCCCTAACCCTAACCCTAACTTTAGGCCAAGCCACTAGGAGGCTAACCCTAACCGTAACCCTACCCCTAATCCTGGGCCAATCCACAGAGGAGGGTATAGAGCTTAAGCCCTAACCCTAACCCTAACCCTAATCCTGGGCCAAGCTGTGAGCAGGGTACAGACCTTAGCCCTAACTCACTCATAACCCCAGCCCTAACCCTAATCATGGGCCAAGCCGCGAGGAGGGTACAGACCCTAGCCCTAGCCCTAACCCTAACCCTAATCCTAACTTTAGGCCAAGCCACGAGCAGGCTTAAGCCCTAACCCTAAACCCTAATCCTGCGAGGCCCTAGCCATAACTCACTCTAACCCTAACCCTAGCCCTAACCCAAATCCTGTGAGGCCCTAACCCTAACCCACTCTAACCCTAACCCTAATCCTGCGAGGCCCTAGCCATAACTCACTCTAACCCTAACCCTAGCCCTAACCCTAATCCTGCGAGGCCCTAACTCTAACCCACTCTAACCCTAACCCTAATCCTGCGAGGCCCTAGCCATAACTCACTCTAACCCTAACCCTAACCCTAACCCTAATCCTGCGAGGCCCTAGCTATAACTCATTCTAGACCTAACCCTAACCCTAACCCTAACCCTAACCCTAATCCTGGGCCGTTCGAGACATTTTGTTTTTTCGAGGGAAATAAAATTTCCCCAAATGGACAAAGAAAAGGTTTCCGGGGGCTTTTGTTATTTGTTTTTTTTTTGTTATTTGTGTTTTTTTTTTTTCACTGGCTTCAGAAGAAAAACAAAAAAGGGGCCGTGATTTTTTAAGAAGACAAAAAGAAAAAGTAAAGAAATGCAAAAAAAAAAAAAGGGCAAGGAAAAAAAGAAAAAACAATCGAAAAACAAAAAGGAAAAAAGGGGAAAAAAAAAGAAGGAAAAAGGCAAAAAACAAAAAGGGCGCGCCAGCTGGACGAAAAAGCAAAAAGCGCCGGCGGGGAAAAGGCGGGAAAAGCAGGGAAAAGGGCGCGAAAAAGCGGGCCCCGCGCCAAAACGCAAAAAGCACAAAAAAGCAGGCGTTTTCGTCATTCTTCAGTCTTCTTCTTCTTCTTCTTCGTCGTCGTCGTCGTCGTCGTCTTCCTCGTCGACAGAGCTTCCGTCGCCATAGCCGCGACCTCTGCACAGAGCAGCTCAGCTCAGCTCGTCTTCTTCTTCTTCTTCTTCTTCTTCTCCTTCTTCTTCTTCCTCTTCTCCTTCCTCTTCCTCTTCTTCTTCTTCTTTCTTTCCTTCCTTCTTCCGTCTGCTTCTGCTTCCGCTGCTCCTGCTATTGCATGGCCATTGCCCTCCTCGCTCATGAGGTTCGCGACCTCACGCTGGGAAAGCCATACCTCTGCGGCCTCCCTTCTTCCTGCTCCGTCCTCCACGCCCTGCGCCTCCTGAAGCAGCGCCCCGACCTCCCGGAGCTCAGCGTCTGGGCCTGCTCCTGCGCCGCCGCCATAGCCAGCAATCTCCCTCTTCCTCAGCAGCAGCAGCAGCAGCAGCAGCAGCAGAAGGAGGAGTCGGAGAAGGAGGAGGAAGAGGAGGAGGAGGAGAAGGAGGCATGGCGCTGCATCGGGAAGGTCTGCATGCTTCGCCTGCTCTGCTACCTCGCCTCTGAGGTGAGCCTCAGAGATCTTCCTGCGGCGCTGGAAGCTCCCATTTCCGCTGTGCTGCAGGACGAGCTCCGCTCCTCCTCTCGCCGCCTTGTTCAGCGCCTGGACCCTCAGGCAAGGTATCCTCCCGAAACCCTAAACCCTAAACCCTAAACCCTAAACCGTAAACCCTAAACCCTAAATCCTAAACCCTAAACCCTAAACCCTGGAACCTTCTGTTGTTGGAAGAGGTTTTCTCAGCTGCGAGACCAACGGTGTTTTCTGCGGTGCTTTGTTTGTTTGGGGCAGCTTGCAAGAGGCGTTGGAAGCCATAGCCGCGGGTGCAGAGAATCTGGTGGTACCAATCAGGCCCAGGTCGCCATCGCCATCGCCGTCTTCTTCTTCTTCTGCTTCTTGTGGGCGGAGCTGCTGTGGCGGCTATGGCGAAGGGAGCTGGTGCTGGCTAACGCAGGAGGACGTGATGAGGTTCGTGGTGGGCTACATCGCCGAGTTCTCGCCACTGCCGGGGATGGGGATCGAGGAGCTGGGGCTGATCAGAAGCGCCATGGCGGTGGAGGTGGGGGAGGAAGCAGGGAAGCTGGCGGAGATGATGAGGAGCGGGGGCCATAGCCATAGCCATAGCCATAGCCATGGCGAGGGCGAGGGCGAGGGCAGGAGGAGCTCAGCTGCAATCGCAGTGGTGGTGAGCAGCAATGGCGATGGCGATGGAGATGGAGATGGAGATGGAGATGGAGATGGAGATGGAGATGGGAGGAGGGTGAAGCTGGTGCTGGTGGGGGAGGTTTCGAGCTCCGCGATGACTGCGAGCAGCTCGAGCGCAGCTCTGGCTATGGCGACTCTGTCGGTGGGGGAGTTCATCTCCTTCATTCAGCTGCAACAGCAGCAGCTGCAGGGCAATAGCAGTGCCTACTACTACTACTACTACCATCATCAGCATCATCAGCATCATCATCATCATCATCAGCATCATCAGCATCATCATCATCATCAGCATCATCATCATCAGCATCAGCATCATCAGCATCAGCATCATCATCATCACCATCAGCATCATCTGCATCAGCATCAGCATCTCTACCAGCACCATGGGAGCAGCTTCAGCTTCAATAGCAGCAGCAATGCTTTCCCTGCCATGGATTGCGTCGTGCGAGCCATGTGCTTCAGGCTGTGCAGGAAGCTGGAGCTGATGCCGCCGCCGCCGCCATCATCGCCATCATCATCGCCGTCGTCTCCATCATCGCCATCGCTGTCGCCATCATCACCGACGCCGCCGTCGCAAGCACCATCATCACCTTCATCACCACCACCATCATCATCATCATCATCATCATCATCACGATCGCCGTCACCATCGTTGCCGCCGCCGCTGCCATCATCGCCATCATCGCCACCGCCATCATCATCATCCTTGCCATCACCGCCGCCGCCACCACCACCACCATCACCCTCATCATCATCGCCATCGCCATCGCCATCATCATTGCCATCATCATCACCATCGCCGCCGCTGCGATCATTGCCACCATCATCGCCATTGCCACCGCCATCATCATTGCCATCATCATCACCATCGCCGCCGCTGCGATCATTGCCACCATCACCGCCACCGGCTGATTCGCTGAAGATGATCGAAGACTATGAGCAGATCTTCCATGAGCTCGATGCATGGCCGGGGGCGGCGGAAGATGCATACACATCATCACCCTCATCATCATCACCCTCATCATCATCGGCTAGCGAGAACGAGGAGGAGGAGGAGGAGGAGGAGGAGGAACCCGAGAGCCCCACCGCTCCGCACGAGTGGCCGAATCGGGGCAAGTGTGTGCGCAACAAGGCCCATTCTAGCACTTCGACGAAGCCGATGATGATGGTGAAGAAGAAGAAGGAGGAGGAGGAGATGATGATTTGGGCGCCGAAACCGTGGAGGATGAGCGCGAGCCCCATCTGCTGCAGGCGCACGAGCTCCCTCATCGCCGTAATAATGCAAGCCCTAGCGCATCGCGAGAGCTATGTCTGGGTCACCGAGCCCGATGATTCCCTCGTCGGCATCGTCACATTCGCCGACATTCTCACCCTCTTCCTCAACCACATCAAGCATAATGCGTCCCCGTAGCGAGCAAACAACCCTAAAATCCTTAAAACCCTAGAGAACCAGAATCCCTAAAGCCCTAAGCTCTCTTAAGCCCTTGAACCCTAGCCCCTAAACCCTAATCCCTAAACCCTAATCCCTAATCCCTAAACCCTAAACCCTGATCAATTGCATATGCTGGATGATGATGCATCGCAGTAAGCCGCCATTCGACACGGGTCCCTCCCCCGTCGGCACCTCGCCGCCGCCGCCACCCGCCGCCGACCGAAAGAGATGTATGTATGTTTGTATGTATGCATGCATGTATATAGATATAGATAGGTAGATTCATGTATTATGTTTGAGGATCCCATTGATTGTGTGTTTGTTTGTCTGCAAAACTAAGCATATATCTGCAATGTATGTATGGTATGTTATGATTGTATTCTGCCCTTTTGTGTCGTACCATGTCTTTTCTGACATGACCATCTTCTTCTTTGCAATAGCACTATTCCTTTGCTATTTATACGCAAGCATACACAAACATGTTGTAATGGCTCTTTCCCAAAGCATATCTTTTTTATGTGCTGATTGATGTTGTTTCGTGCAATAGGAATAATGTCTGTGTGGAATTGGGGGCCTCTTTGCTTTTCTTGTTGAATCGATCATCGATATAAACAAAGGACTATGTGATCAGCATACTATGCCATTACTTGGGTCTATGGTTTATTGGGTCTATTCTTTGGAGGTGATTAGGGTTTTAAAGGCTATGCGACGGTTAGCTTCATGGGTTTTAATTAATTGAGATTGGTTAGCGAGACGATTGGGGTTTAGAGAGATCATTGGTGAGATTAGAAGGGTTTCGAGATCTATTCAAATAGTTTTGGCGAGGGTAGTCGTGAGGCAATCAAGGTTTAAGGTTTAGTGAAGCGATTAGTGACATTATTAGCGATTAAGTTTTCGGGGAGGAGTTTCAAGTGATTAAGGCACATATTATGTAGGGTTTAGGAAGAAGGTTGTAGGAAGTAAGGCCATGATTAGGGATGTCGTTATGTAGTGGGGAGCGAGGTTTCCAGTTTACGAATTGCTGAGAGGATTAGTGAGATTTTTAGAGTTTAGTAAGGCCTAGTGATTAGGGTTTAGAATTGTGCGAGATGTCCAAAGCTGATAATTACTTTATACATCAATTAGCAAAGTTGGAAGGCCAAAATCCAAATGTGTAGCTAGAATCAAAGCAATTCCTAAATATACATGAATCAAAGCAATTCCTTCATATACAGTGTTGATCACGAAACAATAGAAAAATCCCAAGGTGTCAATTCGTTTTAGCATTGGTACATCTAGGAATCGGAGTTCATCGCGCCAAAATCAGTGTAACTGGCGAGGATTGTGCATGAATCTGCAGATGAGTCCTATTACATCAGCTGTGCTGTGCCATGTCCCACATATTGATGGTACCTTACATCTATGAGCCAACAATTGGTGCATATGGTGTCAGTCTGATATTATTCGACATTTTATCTGATAGCTAGGTAGACAGTCGTATCAAACGCTGCATGAATCGAGGCGTTGCTATCACGATAAAAATTGCATTGCATTCGTAATTGCCTCGATCGAATCAACTGGACTCTGAAGCTCGGAGGTCTGCTCCGCGACTTTAGCCTAAATCGTATAGTTCTATAGTTCATCTGTTCTCCGCTGCGGAGTACTCCAGTCGTATACGTAAATATGTGAAATCAGGGAGCCATGTGTGAACAATAAGGACTAGGCGCCAGACCAAGCGACAAATGCAATGCGTCTCTGCAACAAATGCAATGAAGAAGAGACGCAGAGAGCGAACAAAACATGAAGAAGGTTCTAAGACTATCTTCCGAAGCATATGCGGCTTGCTGGAACGGGAGCAGAAGAGTCCATTCTTACTGTGCAGTGCTATACTGCGCTGATCGATCGATCGGTCTGTACGGCCCTCTGCCGCAGAGAAAGCCACACATTCCCTTATGGCTCCGAATTCGCCATGCCAATCTACTTTAGACCTGCATTCTTTTTGAAGCTTTGGAACTGTCGATGCGTCTTTTTGTCGTGGGGTCCTCATTCGTACATCGCATATTTAAAATGCGGGAGAATTACCAAAAAGCGCCTCACAAAATTACAAATCAACATGTACGGGAATCGGAAAACTACAAATCAACACTTGTTCTTATTTTCCAATAAGAATTAACGCCACATTAATTGTCGTAAGATAACGTCAGTTGATTCTTTTTAATCCTTCCTCGCTAATTGATCCTAATCGATTCTCTAATTATATTCTATTAACAAAATTTAGTCATTTTGTAATCTAACTAATTGATTAGCACATTAATTTGGTGTTAATCAATTAGATATTAATTGAAGTCATAATTAATTGATTTGATGTTAATGAATAAAATGTGTGTTAAATTTTAAAACTAGATATTAGTTTACTATTTCTAGTTTTGGTAGGCATTCAAATGCAATTTATAATTTTGTTAGGCATTTTTTAGTAATTTTGCCTTAAAACGCATGCAGTATTTTTAGTCCTTGAATTGCTTGTTGCTTTATGATCAAATGATAGCTTGGAGATATATTTAAATGCAGCTCCCTAACATAAGTTAAAATGTCTCAAAATTTGGGGAAAGGGACTTTACTTTTCAATTGTTAATACTAAATCGCATTAGTATTATATGGCTCCGACATTGTTGTTTTCATTTGCAATGGACTAGCTGTCACTGTTTTTGTAAGCACCCGACCACCCTTTTAGGGGAAAATAAAGTTTTTGAAAATAAATCAATATAAATAATTGTTACTTTAAGATCAAAAGCTTGTATTATTTATTGTAAATTTGTGTTTACACATGTGTATATGACGTGATATATTTTTTGAAAATAAATCAATATAAATAATTGTTACTTTAAGATCAAAAGCTTGTATTATTTATTGTAAAT
>JBBBWG010031975.1:0-88848 GCA_037176905.1 Azolla pinnata | reverse complement strand
ATAAATAATTGTTACTTTAAGATCAAAAGCTTGTATTATTTATTGTAAATTTGTGTTTACACATGTGTATATGACATTTGTTTAACCATTTAGGTAGTGAATAGTTTTATATATAAAAACTTATATCAATGAGTAGAAGGGGTAGTTGTCCCACTTTTAATGAAAAGGATCGATATTGTTTTTCAATGTCTTTAAAACTATTATATTACCCTTTAAAGGTATGTATGATTTCGAATTATATTTTTTTAATAAATTTAACTGGGGGGAGTATGTTTACCATTAAAAAATCTCATGAATCTTAACTTCCATATTATTCATATAGTCATGTTACTAAACATTTCTCATAACAAAGTAAGCTATTATCTGCTTCTTCTTGTATAAAATTGTAAAGGCATTACATTATCATAATTGTTTACCAGTTGATTTGAACATGTAATTACTTAATCATCTCTTAAGAGAGAGATAACCATATCATCAATCCTCAAGATATTGTTGCACTTGATGAACAAAACTTTTAAATTTTTATCACATACTTACATACTTGTTACAATGTTTTTAATGTATTAACTACATTGTGGGCATTCAAATAGACTCTTTATTTTATTGATAAAGATCGTTGCAAAAATGAGTTTCGAACCCCCAACTTTATTTATTGAATCAATTAGTCTAACCAATTGATCAAATATAAAATCATAATGTAAATATTAATACATACATATTTAATATCTTTGTATGATATTACAAAAAGTTCTAAAACTTTCTAGAAGCTTGTATGTATTTCTCTCTTCTTGCATGTAGGACTCTCTTCTTGCATGCAGGAGTTTTGAAATTGTATAAATACGATGGGTCTATCTTGATCCAAATCAAGGTGAAGAACGCCAATTACGGAATTAATACTCGGCTTCGTTTATCTTCTTTACATTTGTCCTAAGTTTTGTCTCGCTGGTGAACGCGACAAGGTGCAAGCAGACTATCTTCCCTCTGATTTCCCGCAATTCGAGTTAAGTGACTTTGTTTGACTTTTCCTTTATAATATTGTCACGACTCGTCCTTGTACGAAGCTCGATTACATGAACTTAAGCCCTTTACGAATCATCGAGAAAATTTGTTCTATGGTTGTTCGATTAAAGTTACAAACCCACTTCTGCATTTATAATGTCTTTCATGTCTGCCTTCTTAAACCCCACACAATCTATCTGAAATCCCCGGTTGACACCCTCCCCTTCCACCATCGATTCAGCTCTCGACCGCAGAACAATATAAGTTCGACTAAATTCTTGACTCTTATCTCTCTCGTCACAAGTTTTCAATACCTTGTCATTTGGAAAGAGTACCTTATCTTCGAAGGAACATGGGAACCGACACACCATCTGAAGAATACCCCAGATATAATTCGTGCATTTCATAAACGTTATTTACAAAAACAATGGCAGTGGTTTAAAACTCACGACTTTGTCTATAAAGTCGATTAGTCTAGCCAATTAATCAAACATAAAATCATGATGTAAATGCCGATACATATAGATTTAATATTCATTTCTGATGTTCTAGAAAAGCCAAGGATAAATCAGTTATTAAAGTTAAAGCTAGTTATAACTACAACCTAAATTAGAACACACTAGCACCATACCACGCTACACTAAGTTGACTCAAAAGTCCAAAATTATAAAATGTTTTAATTAAATAAGGCTAGAATATACTTGGTTAATATTATTTAACTAAGAAGGGTACGTTTAATATTAAATAATATAATAACAATAATATTAAACAAGTTGTTCAATACTAAATATTATTATTATTTATTATTAGTCAATTACCCTTTCATGGTGAACTTCATCAAAGACCTAACTAACTAATACTGAATATTAGTCTATTACTGTAACAGAATAGATGAGTTACAAATTTACATATATGTATGTATCCTTTACAATGTAATATCTCATTCCTTTTGTCACCAATCAAAATTGAAACAACGAGTCTTTGATTCTTGCTCAAATCGAAGAGATTTGGAGCTCGAACAAGCGGACATCCAAAGAAATGTTATTACATTATAAAAAGATCTGAATAAAAATAATTTACACGCCTCAATCAGCAAACTTGTCTGTTCGTCAAGATAGCAAAACCTTTTAGATCTTTCTAATATGCAAGGATTTCCAAGGACATTCTAAACCATCTGCAAGATCCAAGGGTTTAGGGTTTTCCCGAAGAGCATTCTAAAAACCAAGGTTTCAAGAACCTTCTAGAACTAACATCCTGTCGTAAGGATTTCTAGAACCTTCCGGAGCGGGAGTATGTGAAAATTTACCCACCAAACTCGTCTACCCAACACGATAGCAAAACCTTCTGGAGCTTTCCAACAGCATGTAAACGATTTCTAGAACATTGTACACCAAAGGATACGAGGCTTTCTAGAAAGAACACCCGCTAGAACCCAAGGTTTTCAAGGAACAGATTTCTAACAAGAGCTTTGTAAGATGTTAAGGATTTCACCTTCTTTCTAGAAGAACCTTCTAGAAACCCAAGGTTCCCTTCGAGAACCCCTACCCGAACCTTCTAGAAGCAGCGTAATGAAGGATTTCTAGAACCTTCCGCCACTATCCGAACCTTCTAGAAGCAGCATAATGAAGGATTTGTAGAACCTTCCAAGACCCATGGTGGAAGAAGAAGAAGAAGAAGAAGAAGAAGAAGAAGGGGATTCCTCCTTCTAGAAGAATCTTCTCGAACTTCAAGAAGCTTCTAGAACCTTACCCCGAAAGAAGCTTCCAGAACCTTCCCCCGAAAGAACCTTCTAGAACCTTACCCCCGAGGTTTCGAAAGAAGCTTCTAGAACCTTACCCCGAGGTTTCGAAGGAAGCTTCTAGAAGGAAGGCAGCGTCCGGACGGGGTTTCGCGAACCTTCTAGAACCTTCTAGCTGACCAGGAAGGCTTCTGCGCAGCGTCTCTTCAGCTCCGCGATCTCCATCGCTCGCCGCGCGTTCTCCTCCAGAAGCTTCAGGCTCGCCTGCACCAGCTGCTGCATTATGCTCCGCAGCTTCTCGCTGCTGAATCGAGCCGCCATGGAAGCTTCAGCTCTGCTTCTGCTGCTGCTGCTGCTGCTGGTACCTGCTCCCAGGGAAGCTTCCATAGCCAGGCCCTTCTCCAGCTCGCTCACTTGCCGCTTCAGCACATGCTCGATCACGTCTGATCTCTTCAGCATCCCGGGATTGCTCATGGCTCTGCTGTACCAGGAATCGCTGAGCTTGCTAACGTCCACCAGGCTCCATAGCTTCTGCTCCGTTTCTGCTCGACATCCCGCGTCCTCCTGATCCGCGCTTCCATCGCCCTGCGGAAGATCCGTCGCCGCCATCGCCTTCTCCTTCTCCTTCTGCTTCTTGTCCACGAGCTTCTCGATAGCTGCGTACACTAGATCGTGCGATTTCCTCGACTGTGCAGGGAAGGCCTCGACGAGGAAGATGAAGTCCCTCTCCGAGAACGTCTCCTCGTCGACGAGGTTCCAGAGGCAAGAATCCACTTCTGCTGCCACCTCTGATGATGAAACGGATGCTTTCATCTCCTCCTGCTGCTGCGGCTCATCCGAAGGTGTGGCGATGGCGGAGGCCTGAACTTCCCTGAAATATCTGACTAAAGACACAAGGACCTGTGGCTCTAGCCTGTAGCTTTGCAAGTACTCGTCTAGCTCGTCCAGGCCTCTCCCGATTCGTTCTTCCAGAAAGGATTTCGCCTCTACAAGTCTGAGCTTGAGCAGATCTGACAAGCTCGTGGATCCATCTCCCACCTCCATGGAAGCTTCCTTCGCACAGGAGGCGGCCTCCTGTAGCAGAGCGCACCAGTAGTGAGAAGACAGCTGCAGCGATGGCAGATTTGATCTTGATCTCAGATCCTGGGTAGCACTGGTACTCCGCTGCAGCAATCTCGTGAGACAGACTACGATCCAGCTTCTCACCCTGCTGCTTCTGCATTCTTCCCTGGCTATGGTATTCTTCAGCCATTCCTTCGCGTTCCTACCTTGCCTGCAACTGAGGCTGAGATTCACCTCCGCAGAGACGAGCTCTTCCACGATCTTCTCCACCATCTCGTCTCTCAGCGAGCAAACCTTGACGAGAACGGTACTCAGTATCTCGTGTGATGGCACCAGGCTCCGTGATCTAGAGGCCATGGAAGCTTCGCTCAATATACCACCTCCGGTAGTTAAATCGTGGCTATTGATCGGTGCAGACAGAGATAGAGTGTCTATGAAAGCTCTCTTGCAAGCGGCAGTGATGACTCTGATGCATCTGCTCTCTACATATTCATCCACAGACGATCCCAGGCGAAGATAGTTCTGGAGAAAAGCTGCAGCGTTTTTCCAGTGATTGAAGACGTTAGCATACAGAAACTTCCTGCTGCTCTCCATGAGCTCTACGATGCCGAGAAAATCTGCTGCAGCTCGAACTCTAGCCACATTGCCTAGCGTGTAGGCAGGTTTGATAAGGTAGCAGGAATCTGCAGCGATGGAGAAAGCTTCTGCACCACAGGCCGCGGCACTCAGATCAATAACCATTGGACGTTTTCCCTGATTCACATGATCCGGCTTTACTTTGTTGCTGGAATCGTTGTCTGAGGAAGTTTGGCCATAGCTGTAGCGAGAGTTGGAGCTCGTGCTGGCAGAAGTGGTGAAAAGAGATCGGAAGTAGCCGCTAGCACATACAAGAGGGAGCATATGGAGATGGAAAGCTTGGCCTTCAACGTATACGGTAACATCGCTGAAATCCCCCGTTTCTCTGATGCGATGGAGCCAAGACTTGGCCATTTATCTTGTTAGGGTTAGGATTTACCCGATTTTGGAATCAATTGCCAGCTTTATCTCAAGACACGTGTGTTTCAGAAGGTTATACAGATACAGAATCGGCAGATCAAATATGCTCAGCAGAGATGGAGCCTAATTAACTAACAAGTTAAGAAACTTTTGAGCATAGCAGACATGGGCTGAGATGAACGGAAATCTGGGGAATGGAGATCTCCCCCTCGAGAAGCCATGGAAGGCGTTAGGTTAACAGACATGTGCACAGGTGAACGCAGAATCTAAGGAAAGAAGCCGATGAGTATATTACCTTGAATTGAAGGAAAAATTCACTGCGATGGATGCTCCTACTACCGCTTCGTCTGCAGCTTCTTCTGCAGCTTCCTCTTCTTCTTTCTCCTTGCACAATTGCCTCTGCAAATAAGATCGAATGTGTTCGTGACCATAGCTGCAAAAGTGACAGGTCTACTTTACCCCGACTGTGCAATGAAGGATTCAATTCTCCTGCAGATCTAGTATAGCGGGTCCTTTGAACGACGACCAGAAACAAAGGAAGCAAGGAACCCTAACCATAGCTAGGGCTATAGCACTGTGTCTCATCTCTCCCTGCGTGGCTAAGCGGGGGATCAAATCGAGACAGCCAAGCATACGGCAGAACGAAATGAAAGGGGAGGGGGGCAAAGGGGACAAAAGACCAGCGGAAGGTAAGACGTCCCATCCCGTCAGCGAGAGGAACTGCGAGGTGCCATGGATCCATAGAAGAAAGAGTTCCGCGTTGCAGCCCGATCATAAGGTGCCATTGCTTTTCTTTACCAACCTTGAAAACCGTCAATTCTAAGAAGAAGAAAGTAGGAGGAAATTTTTATTTCATTTTTTTTTTCCTCGTTCTGTTTTTGCTTTTTCTGTTTTGCTGCTTTTCTGATGCTGAAAGCAACTGCATTGATTGTGATGTGATTAGGCAGTCAGTGCTATTAGCTCGGCATTTGGTTGTTAACAACAAACGCTTAATTTAGTTGTTGTCTTGCACCCATTTTATTAGACCAATGGAGTTGTATTACCTAATGTTTTATGTGTATCTAAAAGCTGTTAGTATTACATGATGCTCTTTCATGGATAGACCTGTGGTGTTGTTTTCATCCTTTATGATATTGATTTCTCAAGTATACACTTGCAGGGTTTGAACCCATCCAAAGAGGATGGACTACTGATATTAGCTCAGGATTTGGTTGCTTACGGATAGACCTGTGTTGTTTTTATCCTTTACAATATTGATTTCTCAAGTATACACTTGCAGGGTTTGAACCCATCCAAAGAGGATGGACTAGTGATATTAGCTCAGGATTTGGTTGTTAACAAGAAACGCTTAATTTAGTTGTGTTGCACCCAGTTAATTGAACCAATGGAGTTGTATTACCTAATGTTTTTATGTGTATCTAAAAGCTGCTTGTATTACTTGATGTTCTTCCTCGGATAGACTTGTGGTGTTATTTTTATCCTTTATAATATTGATGAGAGAAGTATACACTTGCAGGGTTAGAACCCATCCAAAGAGGATGGATTGTGTCCTTTACAATGTTGATGAGAGGTGTATTCTTGCAGCCTAAAATTAACTAAAATTAACCTTCTTTACTCACAATTGTTAATTATGAAAGGTAAAAAAACTAAAATGAACATTCAAGTCTTATATAAATCTCCATCTTATCACACTTGTTACGTCACCTCGTGATAAAAAATGATGAAGTACAAAATAAATCATTACAAGTATCAAAAGTTAAATTTTAGATTGAAATTATCGAAACCTATTTAATGGTTTGATTGGCTTAAACATTCTTATGTTTTTCAACAACTTAAAATTGTAATGACTAATACAATTTTTGGTAATAAGTTAAATATTATGCATCATTTTTTTTTTTTGAAGAGGAACATGAAATCTATTTTTACGTTGATAATATCTGAAAGTTTCTACGTTCTTGATTCTATCAAATTTTCTCCTACATTCCTAAAACGTTCACATTTCGAGTAACTTTCGAGTAATTTTTAAGAGTATCCTAGTCAAAAAACCAATTGCACCAGCACCTTTCTTAACTAAGTGGCTTCTGATATCATATATAATATCTTGAATACAGACCAAATTTCCCTACATAAATCATAAATTTGGAACTTAACATACCTCTTGGTGACTCTCCTACACCAAAATGAGGAGAATTTTCATGGCAAGCAAGCTACCCCTCCAATGTGTGCTAAAATTGGTTTGCCCTCTTTGAACAACTGCTCACGAAGTATGCCATTACTGAAGATGCCATTTCCTTCCAGTGTGCAAGAATCTTGTATGTCATACATACTCAAGAAGAGCACACGCTTGACTCAGAACTCTTGATCCAACTATTAGAGATCTATCATTAATATGCATTGAACCAGCTCAAATATGATGGATCATTTTCATTTAAAGTTGTGCATCATAAGCCCATCGAGTAAGCATTGTGATGATAAATACCAAAGATTGCTTATCTTCTTTCATTGATAATCATCACATAATTTACTATGCCAATAACACACAAACGGCATAGCCAAACAGAGCATCTACCCAATAATCTGGTTGAGAGTCAAGGCATATACAATCAGCAATCAACGGCAAAATGTTGATCCTTCTATCAGCAATGCTCCATCGAGCAAGGATGGGAAGTAGCATGTCATGAGGAATTCAAGCATGGAGTAATCTCTCCGTCCACCACCAATGTTCCATCCACAAGTGGCAACCGATCCACCTCAGGCAGGATGGACCAATTCGGTGAAGGAATCGCACGTAACCATCGGAAGTCATCAACACTCTGCCATAGCCCTGTCTCCTCTTGCAAGCTTGCTTCGATCAGATCTTCTTCGATGCCTTCATAAGTAAATGCATATGGCGCAACTCTAACCCGCCTAGTATACTCAACAATCGGCCTACTCCTGACACGAAGGTATAGATCCGTCCTCTTCGCATGATGTATCCGAATCTGATGCGATGCCAGCATCAAGACGCAATTCTCCACTTCTTCGATGAGGGCTGAGCTTGTAATAGGACCCGAGTAAACCTCACAGCTTTTCAGGTTATGCATATATAGAGCTCTGCAAATGCCTTTCAAGAACACTTTGCAATCGGTTAGGTTTTCAAGCATGACCTCTTCTGCATTTTGATGCTTCAAATCTCTAACTACGATTGAATTTCTGATGCCACGTATCCTGCACGATGCATTCGCATCAGAGGCTTGTTCGGAAGCTTTGCTTTTCTCTTCTGTCGAAACTCCATTCCCCTCTTCCTTTGCCTTGGAAACATTCGCTGCACCAGAAACCTGCGGAGGAGCCACATCTTCCCTGACTTCATCTATGGACTTATGGGCTTTACTTGCCTTGCCCTTGAAAGAGAACTTCTTCTTCGGAAGAAGCTGGGCCGTCGCAGCATCCAGCTTCTCGCGCAAGCTAGAAATCGCAGCCTGAGACGACCGAACCTCGTAGGCGGGAAGGAAATACGCCTTCTCTGCGACGTATCGTTCCAGCTCCGAGAGCCGGACCGCAAGAAGGTCAAGAGAATCCTTTACACCGACCGCTTCTCCTTGTACAGGAGAATGAAGCGACGAGAGGGATTCCTCCCACCGCTTGCAGGCGTCAGCGAAGGAGAGCAAGAAGCGAGCGGTGGATTCGTCGGGGTCTACGGATGCAACGGATCCGGCGCGGCGGGAGGAAGAGATCTGCAACCGGGCTTCTTCTTTGGCTGCGAGGCGATGGAGCATGGCGGCGTGCTTCTGCTGCAGCGCGAGCTCGCCATCGCTCGCTTCTTCCTGAGCCATCGGAACAGAAAATACAAGACGTGAAGAAGAAGAAGAAGAAGAAGATGAAGAGAAAGAAGAAGAAGAAGAAGAAGAAGAAAAGGAAGTGAAAGAAGAGAAAGAAGTTCATGTTTCTTTATATTCCCCAAATGCCCTCCCTTCACATACAAAAGAAGAAGAAGAAGAAAGAAGTTCAAGTTTCTTTATCTTCCCAAAATGCCCCCTACAATCCTGCATCTCTTCGGTGGGTGAAATTATTTTTCCCCTCGTTAGCTGGCTTTGCAGACTGCTCTCAAGACTCTGAGAAATTCGATCGAACATCGGGTGGGTGTTTCAAAAAATAAATAAAACACAGAGCTCGATGACACGATTGATCGGTTTGAAGAATGATGGGTAGTTACCGAGTTGTTATGCGTAGATCTCCGCATCTCTTTAGTGGGTGAATTATTCCCTTTGTGCTTGGCTCTTGCAGACTACTGTCGAGACTCTGATACAAATTTGATCGAATATCGGGTGGGTGTTTCGAAAAAATAAGACGCAAGCTCGATGACACGATTAATCGGGTTTAAGGAATGGGCAGTTTCCGAGTTGTTAGGCGCATCCTTTGAGCCTTCGACGATAAATTCGATCGGATGTCGGTGGGGGTTTGAAACACGGCCCAAAATTTCCCTTGTTGGCAATTGGATAAAACAAGCTTTGGTTGCAACATGAAGCATGTCGACAATGCCTATGATTACAACAATTGATTGAAGATTGCCCTTCCGTTTTGTTTTTGAAGCAAGTCGAGAAAAACAAGCTTTGGTTGCAACATGAAGCATGTCGAGAATGCCTATGATTACAACAATTGATTGAAGATTGCCCTTCCGTTCTGTTTTTGAAGCGAGTCGAGAAAAACAAAATAAAAGGGCATGCAAGTGATTTCTCTTGATTGTGGAAAGAAGTAATTAATCCAACTTGAGATTAACACTCCAAAATGGTTAGGAGTAATCGTCCAATGATGAAGGCAATTGCCACAAACACACCAATCAAGAATTACAATCGAGGATTTCAGGATTTTAAGAATGGATACAACACAAGAAACTCGAAACGCTACGAGCAACGCAAGCACAAAAACATATACATATTTTAAAAAGTCAATCAAATAAACAAGTGAGCAGCTGAGCAAGGAGTAAATCAGTGGTGTTAAATCACCCCTAACACTAATTTAAAAGAAAGTTACATAAGTTTTTAAACTCCAACTTTTTATAGTTTATAGTAGTTTATATTATGATATGCTCTTCAAATACCTATGTTCATGCAAAGTTTAATTTTATATGAAACTTAAATCAGCAGAGCACAAGTTGTAGTTGCTCATGCTAGATCAACTTGTACAATGCACCCCACTAATAATACATTGATTCATCCACATCAATTGTACCCCAACATTTTATCACCTTTAATAACAATGTTACTCTAAAGGTGCGGGCTTATATAAGAAGTCTTGAAACTATTCTAAGAATTGCTTTTGATTGTCGAGATTTGGTTGAATTAGAAAACGATCGAGGATATAAATCTAACGAATTCACTCTGTTTTGTAAATTCAAAGATATTCAACATGAACTCATGGCACTACATAGTTTATGAGGACATTTTCGAATGAGTTAGCCAAATTATTGAAGGGCAAATTGTTGTTGCAAAAACCCATGTTTGGCTTATCTAACCAACAACTTCTGGGTCAAGACTGTCATAACACCGTGACATACTACCAAGGATCGAACCAATAACCTCGCCCATCAGATAGAAAAACCTTATATAATACAACATGTTTATATAATAATTTTGTAATGTTTTCGAACAAGTACTGTTGTATATATGAATGAAATTTAGGTGAATGTTCGCCACGTGGCGTGCCATGAATATTAATGTTACCATGTGGCAGCTACATGTGGGTCACTAGAAGATACATGCAGGTCACTAGAAGCTACATGCAGGTCACTAGAAGACCTATAAATGAGTCCCTCCACTCTTGATAAACCATCCTGGTTCAACACCTTCCTTATGTACCCCTTAGTCTTCTCTATACTCCAATTGATTATTAATACAATTCCAACCATTATCTACGTATCATTTGCTCTCATTTGTTACTACACTAACCTCGGTTATTATCCTACTCGCTCAACCTTTATAATATTGTTATGCTATTTGCTTGCCCTTGACAAAGACTTGTGCTTGCTTTAATTCACATTATCAATAGATTTTCGCTTCAATCATTAGATTCCAGAAAATTTGCCCAAGAACTCTAAATCTTGATCTCAATCACTTAATGAATCTCCATTGTGAAGCGATGATATTTGTGCCGAAAGTTCAAACCTTTGCAAACTCCTCTTTATGACTCTAATAGACATTTCAATTACAAACCTTAGGACCTTAAAGATAAAATAAGAAATTTTCTATTCTTCAGAGATCGTATTTTAACGAGTCGATAATGCACAAGGTTATTTCCATTTTACACCTGCAAAAAAGCAGCCTGTCGCAATACAAAAAGAAGCCCGGACCTCCAGAGATTTCTCAATTACGAATTTGATCGACATTCTAAATGATAAACTAACGGGGCCGCAAAAACCTAAACTGAATTTTTTGTTTTACGTTTTGGAAACTGTGCTTTAACAGAGTCCACTATACACAAGGCTATATTCCATTTTACACTTGCAAAAAAAACATTGTCAAAATATGTAGCCCCCCAAAAAAAGAAAGAATGGTAATGTTCAAATTCAGGAAAAAAAAAGCGCGGGAAAATTTTCTGATTTTGGATGAAAAAGTGCGGGAAACTTTTCCTGATTTTGGCGAAAAAGCGCGGGAAAATTTTCGGATTCTGGCCGAAAAAGAGCGGGAAAGTTTTCTGAATTTGGCGAAAGAAAAAGAGCGGGAAAATTTTCCTGAATTTGGCGAAAGAAAAAGAGCGGGAAAATTCAAAAATTCGGTCTTCTGTGTAACGAACGATCTTCCTTCATCGCCATCGCCATCGCCATGGAAGCTCCTTCGGCGACCGCCGTTCCTGCCGATTCCGGCTGCCCCCATGGCCATCGCGCCTCCTTCAGCGTCCACGCCGACTCCGGAAGATCGATCTGCATCATCTGCTTCATCAAGCTCCTCTCCAGCCCCTCCTCTCTCGTCACTCACAAGCTCTACGCTGTCTCGGAGCTCCGGGAAGCGCTCCGTGATCCCGTTTTCCGCGACAACTTCCTCCACCGGCATCGCCACTTTGTGGTTGCTCCGATCTGCGACGCTCTCGTGTCTGCGTATTCGTCTTCCCCCTCTTTGCCAGAGAATCGCGGCGTCGATCCCTTGGTAGAGGCTTTTGCGCAGCTTATCCTTGATCTCTGCGGACTTAACCACGACATGGCCCCAACAATGGATCCTATCCCGCTCGTAGAAGATTTCGTCCATCACATTGTGCTGCATCTCGGTTCTTCTACGGGATTATCGTGCAATGCTGGCCAAAGTTTCACGGTCAGTAGTATTCTCGCTCTGCTTCTCCTTCTTACTAGTTTTCATACTAGTTTGTCTTGCAAAATTCTCATGTTTCCATCAATGTGCGAAGCTATAAAAGCAAGTGGAACATCATCAGTTGAGTTGTAATTTTCTTAGAACGAAAAGCTGACGTACGCATACGTTTTTCTGTATCAACAACATTGATTTTCCATAAAACTTTTTAAATTCTCGGAATAGCTCAAGTATCAACTGCTTACCTTCAGGAGTTTGATGTTTGGTCATGCCTCAATTTTTGGATAGAGAAATAAATTGAGTATGTTGCAGGAGCTTCTGGAAAATTGAAATCAATTTAGTTCTGCATGTTCTTATGAAATATGTCCTATTCAATCGTGCAGCTGCACGTTTTGGGGCTTCTACTGGACAATTACTGCAAAGTAAACAATATCCTTCCGGATGCCATAAGAAACCAACGAGGACTGCTGCCGAACCTTATTATGGGCCTTCAACTACCGGGGTATTTACAGTGACTGAAGTCAAATGCTATGCTCTCATTTTGTTCAAAACTTAGCTATTGCTGGATCAAATTTTATAGGGATCAATTACGAGGAGAGATCTTGTTTCTTCTTTATAAGATATGCCACTTTGAAGATGGCATCACAGAGATCATACCTTTTGTTTCAGATTTAATTGACTATGCTCTTATGGCCCTTATCAAATCAGAAAACAATGAACTGCGAACAAATTGTATTGGTATGCACGCTTTTACAAATATTCGGAGGAATACAGCCTATACAGTTATGTATAAACAAAGAGAATAATAAGTGATGTCCCCAAAATCTTGACTTTTATGCTTTGCAGCATTGCTTAGCACCCTCGCTCAAAGATCCGTCATAAACATAAGCTTTCAGCATAGTTCTGTTGATCCTGAAGCTTTTTTGTCAGTTGAAAATACCTTTTCAAGAAGCTTTGGGGATGCCATAAAGGGATCATTGATTTCCTCAGATTTTCAAGTACAAGAGGCTTCTTTACGGTTGATATGTTATTTGTGCCCACCGGAAGCAACACTTTGCAGGGACCTGGAAATTCTTATTAATAATGGAATAATGGATTATGTTTTTGAAGTTCTAAGAATACATGGTGAGAACTGAAATGTCTATAGAGTGTTATTATTCACGCACTTTTATTTGATTTCCTTGGTTTTACTGTTATGGACTAAAAAACCAGCTTTTTCTCTATATTTGCAGAAAATGTAGAAAGTATTGCAATACTTTCTGTTCGTGTGCTTTGCATATTCTCATCAGCAACAGAAGCATTTGTAAAAAGATTTGCAGTTGGAATGGAAACAATGATTCGGGTTTTTGATCTATCTGTTTGGATCTCTCTATGTTCATTGCAGCCGGATATTCTTCACGTCATTGTTGTTTGGCTTAGTGGTTGCCCAGGGACAATTTCTACCATTCACGCAGAACGCCTAATGGAAACATTGATGAGTTTACTCAAACAGTATGCTGGCGATAGTTATGGTCTACATCATGATGTGTTTAACTTGACATGCTCAGCAGTTAGGGCTCTTCTAAAGTTGCCGTGCATCACCGGCATTAAGAATATATGCCATTTAATGGAAACCATAGTGTCCAACACGTTCCTTATTGCATCTGCTGCTGGCCCTTTGAGTTTGGAAGAAGGAAGTTTGAAGCATGCAATCCTTCTATTAAGAGCATCATTCTCATTCAGTTTAAATTTTCAGAGACCTTCTGACACCTCTCTGCCAGATTCGCTCTATAAAATCTGTGAGACAAGTTTGCTTCCTATAACATTAAAGTATATTCCGTTTTGGGATGAGGAAGATACAGTTGTTGAGGTTATATTGACTTTCTATCTTATGATAGACACTCCAGATTTCCTTGGAGCTACTAGGCTTGCTGAAAGTCTTTCAAGAGCTTCCTGGTTGAGTATGTCCTTTGAGTTAATGGCTCGGTTTCCAACAGACAGCCTTAAATCTATTTCTATGAATCTCCTCTGCAGTATCATAAACAGATTGGAGAATGATGCTTTGGATAAGGATGTTAAAACACAGTTCCCTCTACTACCCAGTGACCCTCTAGATTTACTTGTTATACTAACATTGAAAAGCATTGACAATCCACAACTCAAACTAATTCAGGCTGCAATCGTGTTTATTCTTTACATCAATCAAATCTATAATGGAAGGTGGGTCGTGTCTTCAATTTTCATTATGAAATAGCGTATGATTGATTTTTCGAGGAAAGAGATTATGTTCACCAGCAAGTCAAGTACGTCTCTGCACTGCAGGTTTGCTGACGAGGGTCTGGTTTTAGCTTGTTTGGAGCAATACATTCTTACAAACCGTTCAACATTGCTCCATGATTCTCAATCTCCTTGTATCATTAAACAATTACTATCTGTGTATGTTCTCACACTAGGCTCGTTTCTATTTAATGTTGAAGCAGAAAAATCTTTGATAGAACTAGTTCAACAGAGTCAGTCAGAAATTGTAACATCTAGATTACACAAAAGCGTTTTTCAATGGCTATTAAAGAAAGGTAGCCTGGAGAAGTACATGGTTGGTGAAACCTTGAAGTGGTTCAAATCTTCGGTAGACTTGGAACATGAGAACAATGGCAACTGTTTGATAAATTATGGTGAAAACGAAGTTTGTGGGTATGGCAATGTAGCGTGTTTTTTGATGTTGTTGGAAGAAAATGATCTGTGTTCACTCCTTTTCAACCGAGTACTGGATGAAGTTCTTGCTAGCCAAGCTGAAGGGGATATCAAAATTGTTGCTGAATGCTATATAAGATTTGTGAAGAAATCAACTTTGGCAGCAAATAAACTCTGTTTAGGAGGGATGGTTCTGAATATACGCAACTGGTTGGCCATTTACTGCACCAAGCTACCAGACGTTTTGATCCATTTAACTGAGCTCTTGTACCAACTCCTGTGTGCAGTTAACTGTGAAGAGGCATTAAATGAAGAGTGTTGGTATCTCCTTTCCAGCCAGGTTGTACTCTGATTGTGAGCTATAGTTCCTCTCGGTGTTTTTGATACAAAATTTAACTATGGTGAAACTGCAGCTTGTTTATGTTTTAGCTGAAAAATTGACTCTCAACAATGACACTTCGGATGTGGATGTGCTGGTGCTTCTTAGCCTTCTGGCTCTGATACTGCAAAAGTCTATGGAGAACTTTGGTTTCCTGTCGCAAGCGGCTGAGGCAATTTTATCTAGCGAGGAACTACAGAGTGCTGTCAAGAGTCTTCTGTATAAGGTTAAAAATCAAAGTTCCTTGGTGGCCAAGTTGGAATTGGAAAGTCGGGATGGTAAGTTTTGGGGTTGCATATTGACATTTCACCTTTTGTGTTTAAGATGGTAAGTGCAAAACATCTGGAGTGTTACTTGTTTTCATGTCAATCGTGGATATGCATGACTTACAACTATAGTAATTTTTGGACATGCAGTGCAAGATCTCTGCATACACCAGTTTTGCAAGAATGGAGTTCAGCCCAGATAAACTTGCACATGATAAGTTCCGTGCTCCCTAGGAGCTATAACGATATAGGTTATCTATGTCGGCTGCTTTATTATGGTTCTCCTTTCTTAAAGGTCATTGCATCAAGCTGTGTAGCAGAGGCATGCTATTGGCTTAGCAGTGTACCCACAACGACTGGTGATATAGAAAATAATACTGAACAAAACACATTAGACAGCCTGAAGTCTATTAGAATGGTGCTTCAAGGTGCCATATTTGATGCGGACATCATCGTGCAGAAAAATTGTGATTCTTCACTGTATCTTTTGATAGTAAGTAAGAATTTCAGTGACCAAGAGAAAGCGGAAATGCAAGAGAGTATGTGGTTCCGCTTCTTGGTAGAGGAATTTGCCTTCTCATTATCAGCATCAGATGGATCAGCTCCATGTACAATCCATACGGTGATTGGCCTGCTTAAAGCGTACACCATGCCACCATGGATTTCTTCAATCTTCAACCCTGCCTGTATTACGACAATCATTTCCTGCCTTTCGCCCAGAAGAATAACGCCAGCAATGATTGAATTTTTTAATGAGCTGCAGAGTAAGGGGTGCATTGAAGAGAAACACCTTGAGATGCTTCATGTGCATTTGCGGGTACTCGAATTTATCATCGACTCCATCAAACTTGTGTCTTTTGGTGCTTAATAATTGTCTTGGTGTTGATTAGGCAGGAAGAACAACATTCAACACCGAGATTGAAGGATGTGATCTTGAGGTTGATCAGCGACACAACACATGTTCCAGCTGCAAGAAAGATTCAGACTCCGAGTGCTTACGAAGTTATAATCATATTATCAATCTTGCTCCCAGTTATTTCTTGGATCCATTGACTGGTGAGATACTATCTCGAGCTGATAATCATGGTGCTGTTGAACTAGCAACAAAGATTGATGAGTTCTTCCAGAAAACAAGCTGCTGAAACACTACTGGACTGAAACAGAAATGGCCTGTGTTATAGGAATGCTTAGCTGTGTAACCGTAAGTTGCATGTACCACTCACCTTTATCTACACGTAGAAAAATCTTTCCAAGCATGTTTAGATTTTGAAGTTGTCCATATTCGGTACAATTAATTAGTCCATTCTTTATTTTCTGCCTTGCAAAGTAATTATTGCACATTGTCTTAACTGGAATTCTTATTTAAAGATAAAAAAGTAATAAAATCTTTTGATTACTGTTATTATTTATGGACTTCAAATTTTAAGCTGCGATTCGTAATGTCTAAATTTTTACTCTGCAAGACTTGTAATGTCAATAATTTGACATCAAAGTGCATTAAACCAAACTTCATGGACATTAAATTGGTTTATCAGCAACCGAAGATGGAATAATAAGCTGTGATTTGCAATGTCTAAATTTATCCTCTGCATAACTTGCCTTGCAATGTCAGTAATTCGACAGTAATTTGCATAAAACCAAATTTCACACTCAGAATGAAAATTGTTATTTTAACATCATTTTCCGCTGTTGTACTGTCTAAAGTTTGTTCAACGCAAAAGCAACGTTATCAAATGTTTCTGAAACACATGCATGATTGTTGCTTTGCTTGATCTACTAACAATAGTTCAAACTACGATACAAGGGATTTGTCTACCACATAAGATGGGCAGGAATTACAAAACAAAACCTCTTCAAATTGCCATGGGTTACACCAAGAAAACCCCTAGAAGAAAATGCCGATCTTAGACAAGACAGACCAAGCCACACTTTCAACATACATCATCTTCTCTTTCCTCTTAATCAAAATGTTGTTGGCATGCCTACACTCTACTCCACAGTTATCATAGTCACTTCTTTGGGGACAGTAACCAGTAAGATTCCATCTTTCATCTCGGACTTGATCTGATCTTTCTTGACATTGGGGGGTAGCTCGATCTCGGCGCTGTAGCTGCCTTCGTTATCTGCGAGCACATCATCTTCATCGAGGTCCAGCGGAGAAGGCGGAGGTGGATACTTGCCTTTCACCACAAGCTTTGCATCGTCAAGATACACCTTCACGTGATCCCTGGTTATTCCTGGCATATCCATCCTGAACTTCAGGGACGTCTCATCCTGGAGAGCTATCCATGACCTCCTCGCAACGGTCGAGAATACCCTGCACTCCACTTTCTGGATGTCATCCTCTTCATCATCTGCCACTGCAAGAGGAACCCATTAGATCATCATTATTCCTAAATCATACATCAATAGGTTTGCATTACTATTTAGATAGATAGCATTGACCAAATATGCACACACATAGATAGATAATGCATGCATTCCAATTTCTGGATGTCATCCTCTGATCATCTGCCAGTGTGTGAGAACCTGTGATTAGATCAGTATTCCTAAATCCTATATTACTATACTTGCATTACAATATAGATAAGATAACATTTACAAAGTATGGGTACGTATACATGAGTCTAACGACCCATTAAATCATGATTCCTAATTCATATAATCAATGTATTTGCAACACATATATAGATAGACTAAACATGTTTGCATTCCACTTTCTGGATGTCATCCTCTTCATCATCTGCCACTATTCCTAAATCATATATCACTATGTTTGCATTTCAATATTGATGGATTACGTTGGCAAAATATGCATAGATTAGGCATGCTTAAGCATACATATACATTAGGTACACATACGCTCCACACCGACTATATGCATATTCAGGGAAACACACCACCACATGCATAATGCACAATACATATACACAAGCATGTTTCACATATAGAAAAATAGACGATACAAACACACAGATTCGCGCAATACTTCATAACTAAGATCTAAATCATATTTACTGCATAATGGATTGACACTTCAACCCTAAACCTTAGCATACGGAAGCATATGCATAAAATTCCAATAACAATACACCCTTGTTAAACAGTGCTGGCATACAGAAGCATGTATATAAATCCCGACAGATGGTACACCCTTGTTTAGCATGGGTTGGGTTAGATTTCATATTCACATAACTTAACCCTAAATCTTGGGCATACGTACCAAAACCCCATAGTAATACAGAAGCATTAACCTAAACCTCTACATGCATATACCCCTAAACCGCTAAGCATTATATTCATGAAACAAAGCACTGTTTCGACCGCTAAGCATTATATTCATGAACCAAAGCATTTGAAAACAACAGAATACGACAAAACAATATTTCAGAAATGCTTGTATAAGTGTAATGAATAATAAGAGAAAAACGAAACGCAAATTACAAGCACGTATACCTGCAACCACAGAAGTGGTGTCCTTTTCGATATCGGCATCATTGTCGTCATCATCTTCGTCGTCATTGTCAACCCTCGATGCACTGTTTCTAACGACCTCACTGTCAATGTTTCTGTTGCTGATAGCTCGGGCCACGGACGCTGACCTCATGAAGGACTGTAAACACCCTCCGCGGGTCAGAGGTAGAAATGATAGCTTCTTGGCCAGAAGAGCCATGGTATTTATTCGATTAGGTTGTGCGGAGAAGCTGATTCTGATATTGAATAGAAACAAAATCAAGTTAGACAGAAAGCACAATTAGTTCTTCCTTTGAAACCTTGTATTCTGACAAATTACTTTCAAAGTCATATAGATTTTTGAAAATCCGTTGGATGGAAAACTCTCAACTCTAGCCTACAATTCGTAAACTCATAGTATCTTCAGAATGCTTAGAACTCTAGCCTACATTTCGTTTGAAGGACATGTGACCCATTCATGAAGAACATCGCTTTAGAGATCCGACCGATACTCCAAGTGTTGCGGATGAAAACATAACGCACAACATTCATGACAAACGAGCCGTTCCGACAAAAGCCCTTAAGAGTATCATCATCCGGTCATGAAGCACCACGGCTTTACATGTCAGGTAAGCATGAATAACGATTCTCCTTGGCTGGAGAATTCAGCCAAGTAGCGAAAATGGAAAAATAACGCCTAGTGTTCTATGATTACCGAAGGATTCCGAAGAGAGCCGTTAAGCTTACCGGATATAAGAGAGCGAGAAGCGTAAGCTAACTATGAAGAATTCATAGAATTAGCGTACGTATTACGCTCCACGAGAGGAAGCTGGGGAAGCAACAACAGGTTAAACAAAGATGCCGAGATCAAAGCTCCGAAACCCCTGACTCCTACAGCTAGAAGAACTCCAAAACTAACGCGCGCACGCCGCGCAGTGCAGGAAAACAAACAAACAAACAAAAAACAACAACATGCGCTAGCATTTTCCATAGCTTGGCTTCTGTAGGGCGAGAAGGCGACATCAACAATCAGACGTCAACAATCAAAGGAACAGAAAAGGATAGAAATCACAGAGCACAGAAGCAACCTGAGAGGCGATGGAACGGAGGCGGGCCAGCGATGGACAGGAGAGGATTGATTCGCAGCGAGAAATCGCAATGCAATATTTAAATTCTTCGACCGGGGGTCGAGAACGTTCTAGATGCTTCTTTCATGGGAACGCAACCCAGGAAAAAAACAAAAAAAACAAACAACATTTTCCGAATTTACGCAAATGCCCCCAACTCATCAAAGCCAACTCAGGGTTTAAGGTTTATGGTTTTGAAGATATTTTAGGGTTTAAGGTTTAGGGTTTAAGGTTGAGAAGGGCTTTTTTTAGGGTTTAGAAACTAGGAGGGGGGTTTTCTAGGGTTTAGGGGCTTTATTAGGGTTTAGGGTGACTTATTAGGGTTGAGGGCTTTAGAAGCTTTGAGGGGGATGCTTTAGGGTTTAGCGTTTAGAAGCTTCGAGCGGAGTTGTTAGGGTTCAGGGTTTAGAAGCTTTGAGGTGGGTCTTTTAGGGTTGAGGGCTTTAGAAGCTTTGAGGGGGATTCTTTAGGGTTTAGGGTTTAGAAGCTTCGACGGGAGTTGTTAGGGTTCAGGGTTTAGAAGCTTTGAGGTGGGTTTTTTAGGGTTGAGGGTTTTAGAAGCTTTGAGGGGGATTCTTTAGGGTTCAGGGTTTAGAAGCTTTGAGGTGGGTCTTTTAGGGTTGAGGGTTTTAGAAGCTTTGAGGGGGATTCTTTAGGGTTTAGGGTTTAGAAGCTTCAACGGGAGTTGTTAGGGTTCAGGGTTTAGAAGCTTTGAGGTGGGTTTTTTAGGGTTTAGGGTTTTGAAGCTAGGAGGGGGCCCGAGGGGTTTTCCAAGGTTTAGGGTTTAGAAGCTTTGAGGTGGATTTCTTAGGGTTTAGGATTTAGAAGCTTCGAGGGGGATTTTTTAGGGTTTAGGGTTTAGAAGAAGCTATGAGGGGGTTTTCTAGGGTTTTTTGGAGTGATCACAGAAGTGGAGTTGTTAGGGTTCAGGGTTTAGAAGAAGCTATGAGGGGGTTTTCTAGGGTAATTTGGGGTGATCACAGAAGCTCCGAGAGGGTTTTTTTTTTTAGGGTTTTCAATAATCGAATGAAATTCATGGCTTCTCAGATTGCAAAACATCCGATTTTAATGTTAATTCGTACAATCGACCCGGGTAATCAGTTCGACCAATTCAAGCCGATGCACTGTTTCAACTTCTTGGATTTCACTGATGTCCGATCGTAGAATCGAACTCAACCGACCAAATTGTCGAACTCACCAGTCTGATCAATGCAAGGTAATAAAAATTGCTCCCAATTTTACGCTTATATTAGCTCTATTATAGCTCTTCAGCTTCCGGCACTCTGGAATTTCAGGCTCAAAGAATGACAGCATCAGATCACAGAAACAAATATAGGACTCGAAATAAATGGGGAAAGATTTACTAATTGTGGTACTCTGTCATGAATTTGCTCGAAAATGGAGAAGATTTCAAATTGATAATTATATACTCTGCCAAAAATGAGGAAGATTACAATGAGATTTATGTAAGAATACATTAGCGACGAGGAAGGGAAAGATTACAATGTGGTAGAAGCAAATGCGATACACAAACATGAACAAGGAAGAAAGATATTGCCATGGCAAAAGGGAATATTACAATGCCAAACACTGATAGAGTTAGTTACCTGTCGATACATCTCGGTAAATCCATTGGAATAACCCCTTGGCAGTTCGATAATTGACACATGGTTGGAGAATTTTCTTCCTTGTCACCAGTGGGTTTTGCTTATTCCTCCTGCGAGCAAGCTATTCGAATAGTAACCGACATATTTTGTTTGATCCAAGCCTTCCTTCTACACACAAAAAATGCTTCCAAAAGAATGCATCAGCCAAGACGCTCGTTGATTAACTGCATCCGGTGGATATACGGGGTTTCCATCTATACATACAACAGTACAGCTGCACCTCTCCTCATCTGGTTTGCTGCTGATGTTTCCTTATGCCTTCTCGATCACTTCACACCCCACCATTTCTTCTTCTTTGCTTCGGCCGAATCAGACTTCCCGAGCTTCTTTAAGATGTTCTTAGTCTCCTTCAACCTGACTTTGAAATCCTTTTTCCATAACTCAAACTTCAGGTTCAATTTCTGAAGCTCCTCACTTGGCTTGAAATTTGCTTCTACAGGTCCTGATTTCACTTCGACAAGGAAACCGACATCGTCATTGAATACTTGTGTGCGTTGTTCTAGCTCCCTAGCCAACTGGTTTATCACAGATCTACTTGGATTGAATTCGCTTCTACTAGTATTGGTTTCAGAACGAGGAGTGACATCAGGGGTATTTCCTTCAGAGTGATGTACTGAACCACCATCTTGCTCACCATACTTCACAATACCCTTTGCTGTGTCACTAAGATTCTGTTGTAGCGTAGCTATCTGTTTCATCCACATTTCCTCCATTGATTTCATTTTGGCTTCATAGGATACCCATTTTCTCTCATATTCCTTTACAGTCTGTTGTAAGATAGCATTCTCTTCTTCTTTTCTTTGCAATGCAGCTCGCATTTCGTCCTGCCCACCCTGCCAATCTTGTCCTCTATTACATTTATTAGCCAACCCTTTGATGTTGAGATCATCTACCTGCAGTCCAACAGAAGATCTCTTACTGAGACAGAAAACATTTCAGTGAAAATATGGTAACTCTTAGCACGGAAGTAGTAGATAAGGATTCTCTGCACAAGAATTTGTCTAAATATCCAAGACCCAGCACAGGATGCAAGCTCTCATGACCACTGTATGCGATTGTTATGAAGCATAAAGATCTTACACACCTTGAAGATACCAATTCCAAAGACAATATAGTGCAGTCTTAATTAAAGGGTCAACCTTTTGAAAATTAAATACCTTTAACTTGGATCACAATTAGTCTGGCCTTTATAACACTAGCCTCTTGATGTATTAGTAACATTGTATTTATTTCTTTTCCATAAAGCATATGACTGGATGAAAACCAAACAAATGAGCCAGTTACAAGATATTTATGACGCAAGGTATGAAGGATCAGAAGCTATGACATACAATGAAGATTGTAAAGACTAGAGCGTTCAAACTAGGAGCAATGACACACGATGAAGATTGTGAAGACTAGAGCGTTCAAACTCGGAGCAATGACACATGATGAAGATTGTGAAGACTAGAGCATTCAAACTATAAGAAGAGCTAAGTGAGGGAGAGCTCAGAGAAAAGGGGGGGGGGGAGTAAAACTCATATCTAATCTCTCCTATTCTCACTCTAATCTCTCAAAACCAAAACCTTAAACTCTCCTAATTCAACTCTAATCTCTCAAAACCAAACTCAAATCTCTCCTATTCTACCTCTAATTTTTTAATATCAAAACCCTAATCTCTCTTATTCTAATCTCTTTTATTCTAGCTCTAATCTCTTAATACCAAAACCCTAATCTCTCCTCTCAATATTCCCATTAATCTCATGCTTTCATGTTAATTGTAAACATCCTTGTTTAATAAATTCTTATTAGAATTATTCTAGTATCTTCAATAAGAGATCTTCTAGAACTCTTGGCATTTTCTGGTCCAAGACCCCGGTGGTCTTACCTCGGCTTTCACGTGTCCTCGTCGATTTACATGACACCGGTCTCACCCTATTCTCATTTTTATGCATTACTACTGTAGAATTTTAAAGGCATTAAACTCTTTTAAAGACTATTGTAACACCTTACCTTATTTGTATATTTGACATCGCCATTTCCAGTTGCTTGAACTTGGGTTACCATGTCCCCATTCACTTTATCTTTTTTGACAATTAACCTGTCCATATGCACAGCAACAGTTGGATGTGCCAATGATTTCCTGGCCAACCATCCTCGTACAACTGGTGAGAGGATGATCATGGAACACCAAAAAGTTAATATTTATGCATTCAAAATTCCAGAAAAACTGTTTACCTTATTACAAAGATACACACAACTTGTAAAACATCTATATAGTTTAAAACAACATCAAGATAATATGCATTGCAGATGGGTTTCAATATTCACCAGCTTGTATCAGTTTTGATGCACTTTTCTGTTTCTTGAAACTGTGGCGGACTTTGTGGCCTCTAAATGTCTTCTGAACTGCCACAATCCCATCTAGAAACCTTTTGTAGGTATCCTCCAGCTTATCAATCTTTTTGGGAAAAACGTGTCAGTAACATTCCTAAAACTAACTATAGACAAAAATCATCTCTCAAAAATAGCATGTTTTTCTATAGTTAACACGCCAATACAATTTACAATAAATATGGCATAAACATAGCACAGAAAACCACCTTTTGGCTAGCTGTACTTTGACAAGGACTTTGGCTACACATTTCCCATGGTTACTTCTTCCTACTTTAATATTATGTACTACTTCATCTGGAAAACTTCCGTCTTGTAGGAGAAAATCATAGGCCATTTTTATTATTTGATTAGCTATTATGAAATTCGTTCTATTCTGGTCTAAGTGTCTGGTTGATTGTGGTATATAATAATCTGTCTACGTATTTTTCTAGACTAAGCTCATATATTGTCCAATATAACAAGACTTATCTGTTAAGAGTGGAAATTAAAATATCTCAGTATGTTAATTCCATCAAGTTCCCTAATGTAGCGAGACTTACCTGTTCTGGGTGGAAAAATATGTTTCTCAAGCCCACCCGATACATGTAAGGCGGAATATTAAGCCTCTGTAGTACTCCTATGCATACACCAAGCGCATCATGTCCAGTTGCACCACCTGGTGCAAGCAGAATACCAAACCTGCAGTGTTGGGTAAAGGAATATAAATATGGAACTATAAGGGTTTTAGAGTAAAACTGTACCTTCAACCCTAGACAATCGACCACCTATACCTGTGTGCAAATAGCTGGTGCGACATCTGCTCCATGCATCCTGTTCTCAGTGCTCTAACTGCTTCTGTGACTCGGTTCAACTGCAATTGATTAAGAACGAATTCCTGATCAAACGACATTGTGGACAGTGATTTAGAAGGCATAATGCACAGTACAAAGCGTGGAGTGCTGTTGCGTAGCTGCTGCATCATTTGTTGTACCCATTCCTGTAAACCCCTTGCACGAACAGTAAGAATACCCACATGAGTCCACAGCTTATTGCCAATAATCAATATACAAAAATTTTAGAACACGCATAAATGAGGAAAATTTGTTTTTTCTATGACCTGGCATGTGGAGGTAAATGGCATCTCCAAATATGATTCATCAGAATCACATGTTTCTGCAGTATGTGGCATCCAAGACGAGCAGGAGTTTAAGATTTGAAGAAGTTCAGGCCCAACATAGTTGTTGGTTCCCTCTATAATTGACTTGCTACAATAAGTCACCTGTATGCACGGGATCTTTAAACCAAATATTCATTGATTAAGCAAAAACCTAATTTTCGATATTATAGAAACATTACCTCTTGAAAAATGTGATATATTGAGAATTCATGGCCGTTTTTCTGTTTGCAGCAAGTGCTGTTTGCTATGAGTGTTTCTAATCTTTGTGTAGTGTTTCCTTTAGGCACATCTTCCAAAAAGGGAAATAACACCTGACAAAAGACACAATGCTTCGTTGAAAATGAACAACCTCATTGCTAAATAAAGTGGCTCTGATGCCATATTTTATACAGCTCATTAAATTTAATTTGGAGTTGTGATGAAATATAAAACCTGCTCCAGAAACTCAATAACAGCATTTGGTGCAAAACCAATCCTACGTTGTCCACAAAACATATGCTGCAAATTTCAAATTATGAATCCAAATTTAAGCATTAACACAGAAAATGGATAGTCATCATATGATGCTACCATATTTAGCTATAACGATGCAAAATGGTGTTACCTCTTCTTCTGGCTGAGACAAATGGTCCTTTGTAAATTGCTGCAAGTATTCATATGAATAGTTCACAAGCAAACCACCCAATCCCTTCCTCTGCAGCCAATAATCATGAGCCTCACATCTTATAGAATATATCACTCATACAGAAAACTGATTGCATACCTTTGATGATCCAAAATCCGGCATATTGACAATTGTGATAAACTTACACTCTCCAGTAATATCAGACTTCAAGACCTTGTTGATTTTGTTTATGAGCCACCGAAGTAACCTTGCATACATATGTTGAGCCATTAGATCCTTGGCAGCCATCTCCTGCACATAGCATGAAGTAGATTTACATATCAATCACACAGGTCCTTCAGTAAAAAGCCCTTTTACTAAGAAAATGGAAAACTCACTCTGGCTGGATCACGCTCAGTGTCAGAAAGGGCTTTTAATAGCTGCTCCACAGAACATTGAAGCAACATTGCAGCATTTTCCAAAGCTGTGTATACAGCAACCACATGCGGTTACACTAGACATTGATGTTAAAAGATAATTTGAATGCTATTTATATTTAGAACCATACCTTGTCTTCTATTATCAGGTGCAGGTAATGAGATGTTTCCAAGCCAAAGGATTGCTCCGAGCAACATAAAGATATGTTCTTGCTCTTGCTTATTGATTCCTAAGGCACAAAAGGAATCCTAAAGAAAGATAGAATTGAGCACCCTTGACGAATTCTCATAAAAGCATAATACAAATAGGAAGAAAAGAATAACACAAAGTGCTCTCCACTCACAATAATAGACTGAAATTGAGAACAATAATCGGTTCCATTCACAAAACCCAGCCCACTCTTGCTCAAATAATCAAATCCTCTTGCATTCAAAAGATTCAACTTCTCTGTGAACACATACAAAACCCAATACAGGCTAAGCATTTGGATCTGAACGAAACACAACTGGTTTCTAGATAAAGTACCACCTCTCAGGACAGAATCTGCCCCTTCACAGAGCTGGTAAAAAATATTGTATGACTGTTCCCCCTCATCTCGCTGTACAACTCTTGACTGCAACAAAATTTATGAGATAACAGTATCAAAATAATGGTATGAAGAAATTTTGGATACTAAAACAGTGCTTAAACTCAATCTTTCACCTTGTATCTTACCTTCTCAAACAAAACTTTGAGTTGGATGAGCACCACATAAAAAGATAAACGGCAAGAAATTAGAAATAATCTCAAGTCAAAGAGTTTAAGATATATAAATAAAACGTGCCCAGCATAAAAAATCCTTACCAGTTTTCCATTCAGCACCTGTTAAAATTCCAAACTTGTTGTAATATAAATCTATCGTTTCCCCCTGAAAACCACAGAAATCATTCTCTCCTTATGCCGAAAACTATCTTTTGATGAATAAATCATAAATATATAATGTTGCAAATAACTAAGTTGATGTGGAGAACTACCGCACAATTTACATTTGTTTTGTCAGATAGCTTTGCAGAAGTAAAAGCTCCCAGAATAGTCTGAGCTGCTGACAATAGCTTTAGTAGTACAGGATTGGCTCCACAAGAAGCCAAATGTTGCAGAGCTGCTCTTATGGTTTCTGACTTATCAACGTCATTTTCACCACTGAAACAAGATATTTTTATCCATTCATGTCATATGAATCTCCAAAACATGCAATTTTCACAGAAAATGGATGATTTCGTAGTAACCTAGGAGTATACCTCATTAAAAATCAAATACAGTATTTATTTGACACTGAAATTTCTATATAACTAGCAACTGTCAAGTTTGTTAGTCAAGTTCATAGTTACATCAATGACTCACATACCTAATGATGACTGATTGGTTCATCCCATCTGATACATGACAGATACAAGTATAACCTCAGCTTTATATCCAGACCATCAAATAAGTAAAAATTGACACTGAATCATAAATGATACCTCTCTTCATTGCTTTGAACGCATTGTCCAATATTGCATGAACATGAAGATGAGGTTGTTCTGTAGTTCCGAAAGCTTCTCCTTTATCAGATTGCTTTCCCATGGACGAAGCAATTGCAATCAGCATAGACCCAGCTCTTGTCTACAAAGGCCAAAATTCCAGCATAAATCCACATCTCAACATTAGTACCAATTTTTCAAATGAAGCTCATAGCTTACATAAATCTTGCCCATCTCATATCTTCTCTGCAGAACATGTAAAATTGATGGGTCGTTGATGTAGCTAAGCTGAATAAGATCATCAACATCATCGAGAACACTTGGGTTTGCCGGAAGAAGCATGTTGTACTGCACACTTATAACCTGTTATGTAATGGCTCATAAGAACATTCTATTATAGAGACTTGAACATTAAAATAACAAAACATCAGTGTACAAATTGGTGACAGGATATAAATATCACATCAAACACATGAAAAAAGAATGATGTTGTAGCTAGATACATGAGACGTAAAACTTTCCGGCAAAATGTACACATACAAGCACAGATAGTGAAAAATATATTTGTAAAAACATTGATCAACCTCAACAGAATGCATTTTTACAATACACATGCCCATCAAACCGTGCCTATTAATGACTTTATTCTGCAATAACCCTTAGATGATACTGCTACTGGGATTCACACAGAAAGCTGAGGTTTACAACAAAAGACCACACCATCCAAAGAACTCAGCTCTTTGAAATGAAAAGAGAAGCACCCACCTGTCCATCTCGTAGGGAAACAGTGGACTCCAAATCATCAGTTGACTGGATAACGCCTTGAATCCATTTACACTCTTGGTTCAGAAACCATACCCGAGAACCCTGTAGCAACATTAAGATATGATTTCTTGGTCATTTCATGATATTCTAAAGGTTTCTCTAGAGTCGAAACTAAGGCCAAATGTACAAGTATGAATAGAAGATTCTCTTTAAATGAGAATTCTGCTGTGCATTTGGCTTCTTCAACACGGAAAAAATACAGTGAATACCAAACCCTTATACTAAATAATAACATCATGTGAAACTAAATAACAACCCTTATACCAAACTAAAGATGTGAAACAATGTGATTAAGCACCTTTCTCCAAGCGAGCACCGAGTCTCTCTTCCTTTTCTTTATGCTACCTTGTTCTTCTGATGACGACTTTTGTTTCTTAACTAAATTCATGGATTCCTTATCAGTGGAAAATGTCTTTGGTTTATGTTGACTTCCCGCATCCATTCCCTCTGATCGTCCTTCCTTCTCCACGGAGTTTCCATAGATTCTGCAATCATTCCTCTTCTTTCTATCTACATCCGATATAGCCATGCCACTTGTCACATGACTCCGAGTGACGTTGTGATCTTTCTCAGACAGCAAGCGAACACTTGTCTCACTCGCTAAAGATCCATCTGTCTCTTTAGAAGGAGAATTATCCATCGTGGACGATGTCTGAAGTAATAGATTTCCATTAGATCGGCTGAGATTGTGCTCCCCGGACAACAGAGATGATCTAACTTTGCTGGAAGGTAAACGAGCTCTGGAAAGAGGCCTCTTGGGTAGCCATGGAAGCTCCTCTGCAGATCCTTCTTCTTTGTCTTTAATCGAGTCTAACAGTAGCTCAAGTGTACTTCGAGCCATTTATCGTCTTCAAAGTTATCGACAGATTGTTAAACCTTTCAACAGCTACAGCAACCTTCGGTTGGGTTAGCAAAAGAAAGAGCAGAAAAAAGAGGGCATAGGTATGGCGAGAAGCACAAGAAAAAGAATATCAGTTCTTCTTGTCTTTGATCTCAATGGGAATCAGGAAGAACTTAAGCTGCGTGTTCTCCAAACCGTGAGAGATGCAAAAACGCAGAATCAGATGGAGAAACGGAAGGATAAGCAAAGCAGAGTTCTCTCTCCTTCCTTCTCCATCCAACTCAAACTGCGCAGTAACTAATCAGACAGAACTGCGAAACTGAAAAATGCAGGGGCTTACTAATTGAGCACGGAAGCCGAAAAGACGCTCCGTCCCTTCGAGAATTCCATCGCCACCGGAGAAACTGTGCAGGGAAATGGAGGATCGAAAACAAAATGGAGCTTTCTTAACGCAGGGAGAAGATCGCCAAGCAAAATGAAGCGATCTGATTAGTGCTACGGAGAGATAGGATCAACTCCTTGAAGTGGAATATCCGTCAAGTGAACGAAAGTGAGGAACAATCTACGGAAGGAAGGGAAAAGGGATGCAAGAAGTAAAGAAGCAGAAAAGCCAGAAACGACTGGACGAAGCAAAGAAGATGAAGTTCGGATCCAGATACAGAAGAAGCAAATGCTGGCTCGCAAGCTATGGCTAGGCCGGTAAAGCTCATGCACAGTAAATTCTTCAGGAGAGAGGGGATAGAGAGCACAGTGAAGTGAATGTGTGTGTCTGAGAGGGTGTGTGTCTGAGAGAGTGTGTGTGAGAAATGTTCTTGTGGAGCCTTCTGGCGATGGCGTTTCGAAATGTTCCCCGATTAGAGAGCTGTTTCTTTCAGCAAACTAGAAGGAAGAGGAAGAAGAATAAGCAGAAAGCAGCAAACGGCTTCGATAGAGCAATCTAATCTGTGCTTCTACGGAAGTAGCTAGCTGGCGATGGCGTTTCTTCAAAGCTTCTGATCATGCCACGTGGATTCGGCGAGGAAGAAGGCGGCGGCAGAGAGGCGTTGAGCTCTTGCCCGGCAGTTCAGCTGGATCTCTCTGGCTATGGCGCGACGGGGACGAAGCCAAGTTGCTCGTCAGGCTGAGGAGAGAGAAGATTCGAGGAGTGAGCAAAACTTTTCTCGAGGCGATTGTCGATGGAAGCTCCAACCAAGCGCCGGTAATCTCCTCCCGAAAGGAGGAGCTCCGGGGAAGAAGATGGAGAGGCAGGCTTGTGAACTTGAAATCTGGAGAAGGCGCCCCCCGGCTATGGCGACGAAGCGTTTCACCGTCTGCAGAAACCGTTCCGGGCCGAAGAAGAAGGAGGAGGAGGAGGAGGAGGAGGAGAAGGAGAAGGAGAAGAAGAAGAAGAAGAAGAAGAAGAAGAAGAAGAAGAAGAGGAAAAGTTTGAACTTCGGAAGCTCGCTTGGCTATGGCGATGAAAGCTTCGCAGGAGCGGATCGCAGAGAAAGAGAAGGAGAAAGAAAAGAGAGAAGGGAACGGGAAAGGAAGGCGACGTCCGACGTGGCATGTGACGTGGCATGCCACGTCGGACGACCCGGCCACGTTCACTGCCACGTCGGTGCCACGTCAGCATTCCCGCCACGCCAGTGCCACGTGTCATGCCACGTCGGCGGTCCTACCACGTCGGTCGGCGACGTGGCATTTCCTCTTTTTTTCTCTTCTCCGCTTTTTTTTTTTTAAGAAAAAAAACAGGGCCTTCATCTTTTTTTCCCTATTTTTTGCTTTTTCTTTCTCTTTTTCTTTTTTTTCCCTCTTTTCTTTTCTTGGGCCTTTTTTTAAGGGCGGAAAAAAAACGGATAAATAGATCAAGAGATTAAATAATTAATTAATTAATTAATTAAATGGTTCATGTGTTTGTGGTGTTTGTAGGCTTGCAGGGAAGGGAATTCTGTGGAAGACATCAATAATAAAAGATTACATGAATAAACAGTTCATGTGTTTCTGGTGTTTGTAGGCTTGCAGGGATCGAATTCACGTTGTTCCGATCGGTCGATTCTGACAAAGATTCCTGTCAGGATCTCGCTCCATGTCGCAATTCGAACGAAGCTCTGATCGATTCCCGGTGTTTGTAGGCTTGCAGGGAACGAATCCTGCGTCTTAACGTTGTTCCGATCGGTCGATTCTGGCGCAGATTCCTGCAAGGATTTCCGCTCCATGTCGCAACTCGAACGAAGCTCCGATCGGTCGATCGAGCGATCGATCTGCTAGGTTGTGGTGGTTCTCGAGGCACCTGACCCAGCTGGCTAATAACTAGCATCGAAATCGCGAGCAGATTGGGGGTATTGAAGGGAAGCGAAACTGGCATCATCAGGGAAGCAACTAGAAGCATGTGTCTTTGCAATGAACATGAAATAGAGGAAAAGGGGGATTTAAACCCTAACCCTAAACTGGAAAGTCAGAGGTTATTGTTGCAGCTGCGTCGTAACATGACCAAATTTACAGTAGCACTAATGCTTGCCATATCGTACATCTTCCCAGTCCTGGTTGGTGCTATAATGCGAGGAATATATATACCACGGACAAGTAAAATCATCCCAGTTCAATGCCAGCTAGCACCGTCAGTTCAATCCTTTGGGGCTTAAAAGCCATATTTGAAATGCCACAGCTTTGTCCATCTGCACCGCGCCAGTTTTCACGAGTGCAGATGCGAGAGCGATTCGAATCCCTCCCCCACAATATATTGGCATATTGCATCAAAGACATTGGTAGATCACTTGTCCTCATTAAAAATAACTTCATCTACAACTACCCTATGTCTGACACTACCAAGGTATCTTTGATTACAAGACATTATGCCCTTCTTCATAGAAGTCAAACCCTAAAGTATCATCTACCTAACTAATCACGTGTAAAGTAGCATGGGCCCTAGTTTGGTCTCGATCGAACCGAACCAAGCAAATGAAAAGATAAAGTTAAAAACACAAATATATTAGCATATCAAGGCGAACCATAAAAATTCTAGAGTTCTTAAAGAAGTTCAGGTGATATACCTTATCAATCCCAAAATGCAGTTTGCCAACTAGTGGAGTTTGTTGATTACACACATCCTCTTGTCTTCGAATATGTTTGAAAATTGTGAGCACTTTCCATCCTTTAAGTTTTAGATTGACCTCCATTGCAAAACTTTCCCAATCTCGTTAACATCTACATATGCAAAAAAAATCACTAGCTTGCCGAATTACCATAAAAGCCCTAGACCATAAATTACTAATCTTCATGCTCAAAAGAAAACGATCTCTTCAGTGCTTAGAAAACATCCCTCTATGTATATAGTCTTGTACTGAAGTCTCAAAAAGATCTAGATTACAGTAATTGGTATTAGAGCAATGGTTAGAGATATCAATAACTGAGAAGAGAAGGAAGCAGTGCATAGAGAAACCAAACAAGAACTTTGTCTTGTGTCCTCTATTGAATCCTTTCTAACACGTAGAGATACTTATAAAATAAATAAATAAAATAGCAATAATTTTACCGCAAGAAAAAAACAAATGTTAAAACCCAACCCATGAAGATGAACACCTTTTAGACTATCATTTTGACTTAGATCAACATCTATGTATATGATAAACGATTCTTTTGATTGCATAATTAACACAATGTCAAGGACGTTGAAGTTCTGAGTTAATTTTGTCTCTAAAAAGTTTTTTTAATAAATTTTTACCCCTTCTATTAAAGAATGTCAAAATAGTTTACAATAATTTTTAAGCAAACTATATGCATGACATATTTTGTGTAAATCAACATAGGCACCCATGGTTAAGTGCAATAAGATATGTATAAGAATCTACCATATGAATAAGGTGTTTATCCTTAGATCACATGTGTCTAAAATATTTTTAGAACAACCTCCACCAATTAAATTATCGTATAGTTTAGTACTTGAAAACTACTAAGCATCATCAAAGGTTTGGTACAGGAAAAAGCCATGGTGATAAGCATCCTTAAAAAAAGATAATTTTTTCCACTTATTTAAAAATTAGAAAAATTTAAGGCTACACATATGTGCATTTGAAGATCCATTCATATCGTTGTTATGATTAGTGACCTTATTACTAAGCAAGTAATTAACAATGGTTCTAAAACTAATCACTTGATATTATCTTGAAATATGGTTACGCAATGCAATAGATTTTATAATTAGCTATAACCAATAGTCATTCTATCTAATTACTCAATAATAATCTAAAAACTTCACTCCTTTTTTTTTGGTTGAAAGATTCACACTTTAGTATTAAATAGAAACTTTATTCCTATATATCCCTCTGTGAATAATTGTAATGATATAAATGTCAACCTTATATAAAAAATGAAGCTTTAACATTTATATGTATTGATAATACATTTTTTATTTGATATATGATCAATAGCGAAAATTTTTACGTCAAAAGAAAGTATCGTATAGTAAAAAACAAGCAATAAAGAATATATAAAACTCCAGAGAAAACAAATAGTAAAGAAATGGAAAGGAACACCCGTAACTCTTACAAAAAAAATATAAATAAAATAATAAAAGTATGTTAGAAATCCAAGTTCAAAGATATTAAGATAATTAGTTTACATTATCATTAGTTACATAAATTTGTGTTTAAAATTGTATTATTTTTCTTTATTTCTTTACTTTAATGATAATACTTCTTTTTTTATTCATGGACGTTAGTTGAATATAATATCAATCCACGTAAATAAAAAGAAAAAAACCCAAAACATGACTTACATGGAACATTTTACAATGTAAATAAGGAGGGTGACTAAAATTAAGATAATGCACTCGTGGTAGTAGCTATCTTCTAAATAGTTACAAAAATAAATAAAAGTACATGTAATTTGAGACATGACCACTGAGATTTTAAGCTTAAAAATATAAAGATTATAAAACCATTTATATGACTATATATGTTATTGACAAATATAAAAATTAATGTGGGCTAATTAACCTCTCATTCACCTAATAATAATTAACAACATTAATTATTAGCCGATTAGTCTCGGCCCAATAACATGGGGAAGGGGTGAGACCTATAGGAGCCCTGTTAGAGGCTTACTAATTGTTAAGCTAATTATATAAACTAGGTTGTTAGATACGTTCGATACGGTACGAATACCATACGTATTTAATATATTGATATGCTTATAATATATTCTAATTAAAAAACATGTTAAATATGTTTGTAAAACATTTTAAATTCTTATTAAATACGTAAAATGCGTAAAATACATATTTTATGTGTAATAAGTTAAATATTTCGATACTTTAAAAAACTCAACATAATAATTTATTATATACTTTTATACATTTTCTTCTTTTTCTTTGAGTTACATTTATTCTTTTTTTTTTTTCTTGTTCATTTTTCTTTATTCCTTTGTTTTCATATTCTTTTTTTATTCTATTTCTAACGAAATCATCTTTTTTCTACTTCTTATTAGGGCTCAACTTCAAATTTTGTTTATAAATACATATTATATATATTTTCTTTAAAATACATTAAATATTATATTTAACAACTAAACATGATATTTGACTAAACAATATTGAGGTACAATACGTTTCGTACAAACAATAAGGTATTATAAATATTTAACTGTTAAATAAGTGTATGTAATCAACTTTGTACATAAACCTCCCAACCACCCCTTAGTTGGACGATGGGAAATAAATTTAGGCCCTCATGACGTCCCATACTGTCGCACTGGACAAGATCATATCTAATGGACAACCGATTGAGTCAGAGGAGATGCCCGTGCTTGAAGCGGGAGCTTTGTTAACTGCCAAAGTTTCTCCATACAAACCTTGTGGGTCCCCTCATTAAAGTAGTTAGTCTCCTTTTATATACTCAAGCCCTCGATTTTTGTGTTCAGATTAGAGATCTCACATATTCATCTCCAATAGTACGATCGACACTTTCGATTCCCCCCTTTCATTCCTTAATGGACTTTCTCATAAATAGCGGACCATATTTCACACTATGGTGTAAACATTATGATATATAGGCTAATTAATGGTTTTGTTCCTAACAAACCCCAAGCCAGTCTAAATAGAAAATGAATGACAGGGAAGAGAATGAAGAAGTTAAAAAAAAACAATATAAGGTCTCTTGTTTATCTCCTATAAATAAGGTTTTATATAGTGTATAAGAGGATAAGTGAAGAGTCATTTCCATTTCACATATACACGCCCAATCCTAACAGTGATACTTGAGTCTACACTTATATGCTTATGTTCCTAGCACACCAATTTAATTGGGTAATAAATATTAGACTCGCATTAAGGAATATAAGATTGTTATATAAAATATATGAGTATAAAATTATAACAATATTTTGAATAGAGTGAGATAATTTTAAAAGAAAATATCTTAAATAAATACGAGAATTATATCAATTTCCAAAGATTAAAAAAAATCATTGTTATCTTTTCTCTTTTAAGAAACTAGACATGTTTAAGATTTACTTTTATTTTTTCTTTGCTTCCAAACTTTTTTCTTTTCTTTATAAATTCATCAAGCTCATGGATATAACGACATACCACGTCAATGTCTTTACTTGAATAGGACCTACTCCTCAAGATTTGATTGAAGAAAATTGACCCCCCGATCTTCTCGTTTTCAAGAAAAATCACTCCTAATTTACATTTTATTTTTTGTGATCGGTTTTAGTGAAGATGAGATAAACAAGATAGAGATAAAAAAAGATAAAGAAATAGATGACTACGAATTTTATTTCGATAAACATTGTATAATTGCAAGTTTAAAAAGGAAAAAAGAGATTCTAGAAGAGAACTAACCTTTAGATACCTAGAAGATTAGCTAAGACTATGTTTCAACCCCCTCCTTGTGCTCCTTAGTTAGTATTATATAGTCACATTGTGATCTTTATTTTTTTCTCATTCTCTCACTTTCATTCTGCCACAATTTTACTTATTTCTTAATATCTTTCACTTTAAATATCCAAATTTAGATCTATAAAAGTCATAATAAAGCCTAGCTGCTCATATTTGTTCCACCTTTTTGAACTCTCAAATCTAATTACATACGGTGAATCTATGAGCTTTCTAATGCTAGTGGTCGCTTTCCTCTGCTCCTAAATGTTATTTTTAATGCCTTATTTATGCCACAACATTACTTTTTCACTCATATATCTCATTTTGAATATTTATATTTAGATTTACAAAAGTCATATTAAAGCTTACCTCTTTAGCTTTGTCTCTTATATTTAAACTTTTAAATGAATTTTCACAAGAGGGAAATATGATCTTTCTAACACAAAACTTTTTGTGAGCCTACTATTTTGCCGCTTCCACATTTCAAAGCTCCTCCTTTTGGAACCTTTTCCACTAACTCTCTTAGAAATATCTTCCTTTCTAGCTTATTGTCCATCACTTTCTAGCCTACTATTTTGCCGCTTCCACATTTCAAAGCTCCTCCTTTTGAAACCTTTTCCACTAACTCTCTTAGAAATATCTTCCTTTCTAGCTTATTGTCCATCACTTATCGCTCCTTAAATGTCATGTTTCTCTTCTTGATAATCTTAGATGCATACCAGTTCTTATCATCCAAACATTCCGTAATAATTTCCTAACTTTCTTTTATTTTTTATATATTGACTAGATTCATGGACTCGACACATCATATTGTTGTAGTTCTTTCGACATGCAATGTTAAACCACCCTGTATAAAAAATATATTAGTTCAACAAATGTGTAAAAATGATTGTGCAAAGTACAATTCAAACCTTATACCTTTAATTTACAATTGTCATATTTACTATTAAGTTATAAATATTAAAAAAACATCAAAAGATACTTTTAAAGCATATTAATTCAAAACATTATTTTGTGAGAAATACTTGGCACACATTATTAGGCCAAAGTATAGGGCCCATACGTATCACCAACTATGTGAAGAAACTTATAATATAAACAAGGTTGTTAGAGGTCTTAGGGTGATAATAAATCTAAAAAAATTTGTATTCATGCAGTATCTGTTTTGTAGCAACACTACAACAATCTAATTGGTTCAAAGTGATGTGTCGTGGTCTTGATGGAAAAGCCAAGTATTGAATTTGCTTTGTGTAAATGGCGAGAGAGAGAGAGAGAGAGAGAGAGAGAGAGAGAGAGAGAGAGAGAGAGAGAGAGAGAGAGAGAGAGAGAGAGAGAGATGAAATCAAGAGAATACAAGGGAGAATGAGATAGAAATTCTCTCATGTCATCTTTGTCTCTTGGTAATACAAATTTGTCTTTTCGTTTTTCTATCATTTTGTTGTTTGTTTTCATTGTTGTTCAAACTTGAATTGCGTGTTGTCATAACAAAAGTTTCTTACAATGTTGGCAATTTGTTCATTAATAGTATTAACTTTGAGCTCATCATCAATCTTCATCCTTTGGATTGACAATCAAGAAATGATTCCATCGTTTGCCTTACTATAAGCTTAAACCTCACAAACCAATCGAAAAGTCTAAATTGAATGGGTAAATGTTGGATAAATAGAAGAAACTTGTCGTCGTAAGAATGAGATAATTCCACATAGTCATATGGTACATGTGAATACATTGTTAATCTAACATCTTGAGAAACGATAAAAACTATATATAGCGAGATTTGTTAGTCAAAATTTTTGAGATATAATATAAAGTACGAAATTGGTGTGGTATGGGATCACAAGATGTGCATTTTTATACGTGGATGGATTGCTATGGTTGACCACATCAGAGTTGGGTTAAGCTATCGATGGAATGAGACATTCTTAGTTCGAATTCTTTTTCCGAGGAAGTATGTGATTGTCCAGCAGAAGCCGTTAGTCAGGAAAAGCTCTCAGTTACACGTTAAGATTTGGCTCAATTATTGGTCATGCGAGATGAATCTCAATGGGGCCAAGCCCCACATGATTTGCTGGGTGTGAATGATCCCAAAAGCTTAGTTCAAAGCTATACATGTGTTTCGAAATTGTGGAACGAATCTTGGAAAAGTAGCTATACGATGAGCGTCGAGTTGTCACGTTGTCAGTATCTGCATGTCCAGAAGCCGATAAAATTCCCATCGATCAGATCTAAGCTCCACAGTTTGTCAGAGCTAAATCTTTTGTTCTTTTCAGACCCAGAAGCAGACCAGACCCAGGCCAAAGCATTGAAGCATGAATCGAATCAAGTATGAGATGGAAGGAGAGAATTTTGCAGTCTTGACCCAAACCCAGAACAAACCAAAACAATTTAATCATATCAGTAGGAAGATGGGATGAAAGATTATGTAGTTTTCACCAGGCTCAGACCCAAGTGCAAGGAGACAACGAGACCTGAATCGGATCTGTATGAGATGAAATTAGGCATAATGTTATCTTTGACCAGACCCAGACCCAGACCCAGGCCTGACCTTCACCGTAACCCTTACCCTAAATAAACCCTACACTCTATCCGAATCCAATTCCGAATCCTAACCTGAAATCCCGACCTTATTCCTAACCTTAATCCTATTCTCAATCCTGACATAGAACTAATCCCTAACCCTAACCCTAACCGTAATCCTATCCCAAGCTCTAACACAAACCCATACGCAAACCCTACCCTAATCCCAACCCTTATCCTAACCCTAACCTTATTCCTAGCTAACGCTTTAACCCCAACCCTAACCCTAGCCTACCTTTCCTAACCCTTAACCCTATTCCTAACACTAATCCTAGCCCAAAATCTAACCCTAACGCTATTCTTCGTTCAAACCTAGCCTTAGCCGTGACCTCAAGCCCTAACCTTCCAGCCCTATCCTAATCTAACCCTAGCGCAAACGCTAATACCAACCTTAACCCTATCCTAGGCTTAGGCCAAGCTGTAGCCCCCACCCTAACCCTAAGCCTAACCCTAAGCCTAACCCTAAGCCTAAGCCTAAGCCTAAGCCTAAGCCTAACCCTAAGCCTAACCCTAACCCTAACCCTAACCCTAACTTTAATATGTGCGCCACAATCAGGTGCATATTTTTTTCTCAGGAGTAAATCTAGGAACTGAGAGGGGCATTTTGGTAAATAAGTAAAGCTTTAAATCTCATCGTAATTATGAAGACGAAGAAGAAGACGAAGAAGAAGAAGAGGGAAGAAGAAGAAGAAGAGGGTTTTTCCGGCGTTTGTGCAGGTGAAGATGGCCTCCGCTCGTGCTTCTGTCGTCGGAGCTCGCGCTTCCATAGCCTCCTTGCTCCGCAGGCCTCCGCCTCCTTCTTCCTCGTGGGCAGTTCTCACCATTGGCTCTGCACAGCGAGCCTTTTCGACAGATAACTCTTATACTGGTATGTGTGTAGAGAGCGAGAGAGAGAGGAGAGCGAGAGAGAGAGAGATGGGAGAGAGAAAGAAAGAAAGAAAGAAAGAAAGAAAGATATATTCACGTCTTCTAAGACCAGAATTGGCCCATGAGACAAAAGATACAATAGTGGGATGTGTACCCAATCATCCAAAGTACAAAACACTGAAAACAAACAAGAGATGCTTCTCACCTTGGCCTACATGGTGGTGCTTGTGCTTGTGCTGATGATAGTGCCGGTGACAGTGGAATTCATGATGATGGAAATCATACGTAGTTTAGTGGAGTTCATGATGGTGGTCGTGGGACTTAATTCAGGTGTTAGATTTGTCCTGTGAATGTGGTAATACTCCGTGGTTGTTGTCGTGGGCAAGGGGTTAGCAGTTGAATGCCTGTGGGAAAGTCCTTGGAATCCTCTTCCCCATTGTTTGCAAGAGAGAGCTCATTTGCCTTTATTCAGCTTATTATACAACACAATGTGGGATCATTTAACACAAGATAACAGTGAATCATGGTTCATGGCTTCACTGTGGAATCCCTTTAGTCATGCTGTTGTGGGTTTTGCAAAACTTACGTTGTTGATCTGCTTGTATTAATGATCTGTTTTTCGTATCCATTCCAGGACAACAAATACGCATCGAACGCTTATGGAGAGAGTTCTATTTCGGATCCGCCCATTGGAGGACCAAGGAGGTTCTCACCGAGTCATTCCATTTGTTAAACCTTTTTAATTGTTCATTCTCAATGGTTTGTCATCTGATTCCTTTGGTTTTACGTGTAGCAACCTGATGAAGTCATGTGGATTGAAGATGGAGGTACACATGCTGTGAAGAAGGGTAAACAATTTCCTTTACCTGGATGGCAGCAATTAACTCAAAACCCAGGATCTGGACAGGTTTCATCCGTTTTTCCATATCCTCTTTTGTAAAATTGTCATTTCAATAACGTCAAGGGAACTAAAGTGCGTGATGAAGAAATTTGAACCATCTTTACAATTTTTTATCAGTCCCTTCATGCTGTTGATGTCCTGAGTAAATGTTATACACTTGTTAACCTTGGTGAAACAGTATATAATTTGGAATGAGAGAACATGATGTGTGGTTATGTACAGTTTGGTAGCATCACGTAGGTATTCACACCTGAAGAGGTAGTGGTTATACATTTGTCCGAGTCTCATTATACTCTTGGTTGATTATGGCTGTTCTAATCCACCTAAAATTACATTGAAGTGTGTTGTTTTCTTGACGGGGAAAGTGAGAATGATAATGGTTAACTGTTCTTGGTGTTTTCATGCTCTGCAAATCCCGCTTATATTTAGCATGAGTTGATATCTTGTTGGTGTTTGCATATGTAGAGTAAATGGTCATACTTTTATCAATCCAATGAAAATGTGAATAAATTGTCCTGTTTCAAAATTAATGGCGGAACCCGGGGATGGTAAAGGCTAAGTTTATTATTGCTTCCGTTCCTCACAAATCGTTCCATAACCTTGGTACTTCTGTTTGAATATGTAATTTGAAAGCACAAGCCATTTTGTTAACTCTGTTCATCCTTTTTTGCAGGCAAAGGTGTCGATGTATTAAGGATTTGCGTATGATCCTGGTGATACAAGTGGCTTGATGGATATGGTTAATCTTGGCTTCCATTAGGTGTGTGTCAATGTAAGACAGGATGCGAAGAGGGTAGACTTATTACTTATTACATAAGGCATTAGTTTAAAGCAGTCGGAAGAAGGATTTCTGGAACATGCATACAAATGTGAACAATTTTGATAGTTTTGCACAGTGGCCAACTAATTCAAACAGCTTTACTTCATGCTTCACTATGCTTCTATGGAATTGAATGGGTTCATTCTTGGGTTGGTTTTTTCGCTACCACATGGTGAGTTATTAGTTAGGCATCTTGCACTCCACATAAGACTTAAATGTTGAGCTGGGACAGTGTCCATTTCAGCTCAACACAGCATACACAGGTCCTTAGTGTTCAAAAAATCTATTCAGCTCTATAGAGCATTGGTGTTTGTCACATGTGAGACATGTGGATCTGTAAAAGGACTGACTTGTAGATCGCCGATTCTGAAGTAATGTCATTCTAGCATATTGTTTGAGAAATAAGGACAGCATTTCTTTCTTTAGAAAGACGAGTAAGATGTCTATTCAGTGGAGAAGGCTTCATTGTTTGAGAAAGAGGAGGTTTAGGGTATGGCATGCATACTCATACCATGATCATCTGTATCGGGTGCTGCTCTTTGTAATTTTTTTATTATTATTAAACTTGGTTTTTCTTGAGCAAATGTATGAAACATGTCTCTACATGCATGTGTGAAAGATCTCAAGACTTTGCCTCAAGCAATCCACTTGCCATTGGCACTAGGCTTAACAACAAGCATCCGGGCATGTATGAAGGAATCGATTGCTCGACGTTGTCATGATCTTGGTGGGCATTATCGGAACCGATTTGCGCATGACAAGATATGCTCTCTTGATAAACTGATACGCGAGATTCTGGATTCTCACTTAGATCTAGGCACGAGAGACTTGGATAGAGCTCACAAACCCACACGGATTCTTGCACTGATGAAACCACTTCACAAACAGACCTAGATAGATGGGATTCCTACCTTGATCCACTACTTCACAAACAGACCTAGATAGATGGGATTCCTACCTTGATCCACTGAAGAACAAAGCCCAAAGGATCATCTTGGGCCGGATCCGTTGCATGATATCGACTCCTGTCGGCCAGATCCGTCGAATCGATAGACCCTGGAAAGATTTCTGCTACAGCCCAAATGGATTGTCTCACCGAATCGATTTCAGATCGCATAAACCAAACCGAGGAGGCAGATTTCGATGGCCAAGGGAAGCAATCGATCCCAGACTGGAATCTTTTCGGCGCTGTATCGAGCTTTCAGAGTTCCTTATTTGAGCAGAATGAATCTATCTTTGCCCTTCATTTGATCCTATTTTTCACAACCCTAAACCCTAAACCCTAAACCCTAAACCCTAAACCCTAGGACGGATCGTCTGATCGATGAGATCCTCCTCTCGCCTCTTGATCCATTCAATCGCAAAACCCCCCATGATCAAGATCCATGTCCTCTTTCTCTCTCCGCTTCATTTGTTGAAGCCCTACATCCATGCCTGTCCGATGCATGCCTGAAAATGCAGCTCTGATTGTACAGATATCCTTCTTTTTCTTCGTTCAGGACCGGGATCTGATGCGAAGTGCCCCGGGATACCGCGATTTAAATCGACATACAAGTAACAGATTCATGCAGAGCGCGAGACACACACAGGTGCCCCGCCAAAGGTAACAGAATTAACTGCCAGATCATCAGCATGGATAGCTCGGTGTTCACCTGTCCATCTGCACTTCTCAATTTCATGTACTTCCTTCCCTTCTTCATCGGCCTTTTCCTACTGGGAATCATCAAAGGTACGAGATCTGCTTTTTCCTCGATCACATAGAATGTGCGCTATTACTGTAAGGAATTATTCCCTTTCTATGCTTAAATTCGGCAACTTTTTTCATTTACCATGGAATGCCTCCTCCTATTTTTGGGTTTAGCAATTGGGTTTGTGCCATTTCAAGCTCAAAAGCATGGGGTTTGAAGGCGAGAAGTAGAGCTCCCAAAATTTCCTAATTTGGGGATGTGAAAATCAAGCTCAAAATCATGGGTTTTGGTGGTGATGGAGTTTATTTCTAGGTGAATTGATATGGTCATTATCTTCCCAGACACTGATCCCTAGGATTTAGATCCCTACATATCAATCATTTTGATTCTCCCCAAGTCTGAAAGAAGTAATTCGAGTGGAAAACTCTTTTGAAAGCTCAGTTTCTTTGGTATTATTGATATAACTCCAAAAATCATTTGGATGCTATAGTAAGAAGAGTAATGTGTAAAATAATGTCTAGGCAGATACAATGTCTGTATGTATCAGAGAGAGAGAGAGAGAGAGAGAGAGAGATAGTCTACATATGTTACCCAAGAAAATCTATACAGATAAATAGCAGAAGGTATTTACAATGATGAACCACTCTTAATCTAAGAGTTATTCACAACTAATACAATTGCGGGTCTTGGTTTGTTCTATGGAGAATATGCGTGGGGTATCTGTCAGATCCTACTTCATTTTATACAAATGTACCTCAGTTTGATTATATTTACGGGTGGAGATTACACTCCATGTGGCTGAGCTTGATATCTCAACGCATCCGTATGAACTCGGTTTGACCGTGTAGGGTTTTCTGTACAGCAAACTGGTTTTCTCTCATTATGTGGCGGATCAGCTAGATGTGTAGACTTGGTTGCCTAGATTTCTTCCGAATGGTGATTGATCTATGCAGAGAAGGTCGGAGATCAATATCATTCAGTGACAGTGCACCACTTGTGCTTCGGAGAATTTGGAATGAGATGTCATATTTCATTGTCATACATCTTCTCATTTAGTGCTTCTTCCAAATTGAGGATCTCTATACCGCTCCAATGAGGCACTCTTACTCTTGCACTTTTATTAACAAAAATTATAAATGTATCGTATTGCAGCGTGCAGTTGTTATTGCCAAAGGAGGTCATGGAGTCTGTCTGATTTCGAATTGACATATGCATTTACTCGTTGGGCTTTTTGCTTTGGGTTCTTTAGCCATCATTTCATGTAATCATCACACATTACGGTCAAAATTATTGAGTGGGTCAATGCTTCTTCAGATAAGCGAATGACTGCCCTAGTCTAGCTTATTGACAAATGGATCTTTATCATGTTCTTGGGGCTGATTGTTTAGTGCATTCTCAAGGAAATGTGTGCGAAGCTGATCAAGCAAATCCTTCTGTATTTATATGCCACAAGTCAAACGGACTGTCAAGCACCCAAAACGTTTTCTATGTTTGTGTCTGTGTCTCACCACTCCACTGTCAATGTTTGATTGATTAAATTCTGAGTCACATCAACCTGCGATGCCCCATCTGTATTGGGTTAAACTTGCTTATCGTATTCATGTCAGTGCAAATTACAAGTTCGTTCTTTGATCAGATATCCAGTTGAATTATGTAGCCTTTGGGTGAGACAAATCATTACCCTATGCTTTTTGTAACCTCATCATGAGCATACTTTTTAGTGTCTTCTTGTTGATCATACTGTTAAAATGTTTATTTTTAAGTATTTCTTGTCGACTGTACTGTTAAAATGTTTATAAAAATCCACTTTATTTTGTCCTTGGATGCGTATTTTTCTGTTGACATTGTTGTTTCAAACGGTATCCTATATAACATTACAAAAGCTGTTTGGAGTGTGGCATGTTTATTGTGTCTCCATCCAGCATGTTCATGAGTTTGGAGCGAGCTGTTTTGCAGGGTGTATCGTGTTACCATTCAGCATTGCTATATTGAGTATTGGGAACCTTGTTGTGCTGTTGGGACTGTGGCCTGCTCAAGTACTCGGGACATATTATGCAATTGCAAGGTATGGTAACAGTCACATTTCTTGCCCCCCTCTATTTTACAGGAAATAGTAAAAGAAAGAGAGATTGTGTAGCCTGTTAGCTTCACTAAACTATGCATTTTGTTCTCTCGGGATAGTGAAGTATTATTTGCTTAGATATCCTTTCGAATTGGAACTCCATCTTTTTATCAGGACAAAAAGGCTGGGACCAGTACTTAAGGTCGTGTTGGCTCTCCTCTTACCACCTGCTTTCATTCTATTGCTAGTATTTGGAATTGTTGGGAGTGTGCTAGTCAGTTTGGGTTATGGTTTTTTCACACCCTTAGTAGCAACTTTTGAAGCCATTAGGGAAGGCCGGCCGGACAAATTTCGTCATTGTTTCACGGTATGTTATCAACACAGCATTATGATTTATTTATGTTTTGGAAAGATGACGATGACTGAAATTTTGCTCAACAGTGTATAATGCTTGCAAATTTATAGCCTTGCTTATTTTCATGAAAAATATTTGGTGATACCACAAATTGCCAATACACTTGAAACGATTTCACTATCTATCTTATGTGCATCATGTAGGATGGTGTTTGGGATACTATCAAAGGTAGCTGTACGGTGGTTCGAGATTTCACTGACTTCTGTTTCCATTCATATTTTGCATCTTTGAAAGACTTCTGTAAAGATCCACCTGCAGATTTTCAGCCATATGAGATCAAGTGAGTTTTTGTGTTTAATTTAAGCAGATGGAAAACTCGATGGTTTTCTCAAGCGACTAGTTATTTTTATAATACGGTGCAGGGTGTTAGACCTTCCAGGTTGTGTGCTAGTTGGAGTACTGGGGATTTTACTGGATGTCCCATCTATAAGTTTGATCGCTATTCTGAAAAGCCCTTTCATGCTTCTGAGAGGATGGAGAAGGTTGTTGCAGGACCTTGTTGGACGTGAAGGTCCTTTCCTGGAGACATTTTGTGTGCCTGTGGCTGGTCTTGCAGTATTAATGTGGCCTTTGGTAGTGGTGGTAGCAGTCCTATGCGGAATATTGTCCAGTGTTTTTATTGGACTATATGGAGCAGTAGTTGTATATCAGGTATTCTTCTGTTATGTCTAGTATGATTGTCGCAGTCGTTAAAACTTGTTTAGAAGATAATGTTTTGTTTCCCCAAGCAAAAAAATGTCCATTTTCTATAAGTGTTAACAAGAATTCTAACAATCAAAATTACAAACTCTCTTTTCATCCCTTTGTCCCATGAGGGTGGAAACAAAATTTTCATGTTGGACACCAGTAAAGAGAAAAAATGGGAATCCCCTTCCAAATAGTTATAAAACCAAGTCTTTATTTGACACCATTCTCTGAGTGTCCTCTAATAATCTCAAATTTCCCTTTGAAGGCGATTATCAAATCCGACCAAATTCATTTGATGACCTTTCCAGGTGGTATGCGAAGTCGTTGAAGGGCATCAGATCAATGAGCTTTCCAAAATATGCCATAGGGTGACTGAGCTAATTAATTCCCACCAAGCTTCCATTTTCTAGAACGAGGCTGTAAATTTGAGATTTGGAGACATTTCTTTACCTAGTACCTGGTGTTCCCATTTGGAAAACTTGTTCTCTTTCATAGCAGCAATCAAGTCTGTTGTAGACCAGAAAGTTACTTCCCACGAGACAAACCCCTCCACCGAGAGTCCTTAATATTCTGCCCCAAATTTTGTCCTTGCAGGCAAAGAATACAGTAGTGTCTGATTGATTCTGGGTATCTTGGGTGAGCTCTGGTTATTTTCTTCCATTTATCTCTTGGAACAGCATTATGATACAAAAGACACCGAAGGAGACCTTATGTCATACTTAAGCTCTATACAATAAAGTTTTCCATTGTGGTGTAAGTTTTCTTGCCACCTACTGCCCTTTTTATTCTTCCCAAAGAATCTTCCTCCATCCAGTGTATGCTAAACAGAGTCTCTATGATCCCAAGTTTATTGACATAGAGGCTTGGACTGGTAAACAGGCCAAGCCTGGGACGGAAAAACGTAGGGTGCCTGGGTCTAGAAAACTTCTTTCCTTGATGTTGCAACCACTTGCACCTTCGAAATTTCCTATCCTTCCACTGTGCATCTTGAGGGGCAAATTCCCATCGACTTTGTGAGGTGATGTTCAGGAGCTTTAGATTTTCTCTAAGATGGAAACCTGAGCTTTGGTTAGTCCTTTAGCTAGCAAACCCCAAGCCAGTTACTTTCCTTGCATGAAAAACATTGTTGCTGTACCCATCATCAGTTGCTCTACATGTTGTCCGTCATGTTCACCTTGCTAAGAAAGATCCAATTGATCTCAAACTCCATGGAACACCTTTTGCGGGGTAGAATTTTTTGTCCTTGTCTCCAAATATGTAGATCAGATGCCAAATCTTTCAAAGCATTTCTGCTTATGCCAAAATTTTTGTGATCATTGGTCTCATAGTAACAGATAATATAAGCTCTGTTTATGACCTAGAAATTTAAAATCAAAGTTAGTTGCGTAGTTTTTGTAGTCAATGGAGCTGCGAACCTATTTTTTCATGGAGTATCAAAATTTTCACTGGTTGCACTACAAGTTTAGATTTGCACTTTTGATCTCTAATTCTGTGATTTTTACATAGTTTTCAATTAAGAGATAATCAATGAACATGGGCATTAACAAGATGATCTTTCTGATTTGCTGATTTGGTTCAATTTCATAATCTCGTTTTCTTTCCATCATTCCCTTTGCCTTTAATATACTTCGTTAATTTGGCCTTTTAATCTTTCAGAGCTCAATATTTATGAGCCAAACTTTGAAATTTATGTCCTAAAATTATAACGTGTCTTGCCCTACACAGTGACTTTTTCAGTTTCCTCTTTTTAACTCCATTTTGTCATATACTTATTCAGGAAAGCTCCTTCAAATGTGGTTTAGCATATATTGTGGCGGTGATTGCAGAGTTTGACGAATATACAAATGATATGATATACTTGCGCGAGGGGACATGTCTTCCCAGGTGTGCTATCATTGTCAATAATAATGTAACAAAGATTACAACTATTTGCGTAATATGGATGTACGTATAGATAGATAGATTGATAGATTCAGCCGTATTTTGCATCTTCAAGCAGTTTTCTAGTGTAAAGTGAGAGGTTTTGTACCACGTCATGCATAGTTGCTGAGCAAGCAACATGTATTCTGACAGCCAGGCCTCGCTATCGAAAGAAGGCAGCCTCTCAGAGCAACGAGAGTGTTACTACCAGATCGACACCATGGCCATGGCTTAGTGAGCTTGTCACACACAAGCGTTCAGCATCTGGGAGCTCTCAATTCGAAACAGAATCTGTTACATATGCGCGGTCTCTCAAGCAAACCTTGCAAGAAGTCAAAATGGTTCAGGTTAAAATCCAACTTCAATAGGTTATTGTCTTTGTGAAGTCCATCTTCGATATGTGCCTTAAGATGTTGTTGTCTTTGCGATTTTCAGTCTCTAAAGAGGTCATTGCTGGTGTTTCAAAACCCTAGTTCAAACATGGTTCAAAAAACCTGAAAACCTTAATGTGATTAACTGTTAGGTATGGGACAATATATTCAAGACATGTGAGCAGAATGGAAAGTTGCTTCTTCAACAGGGTGCGATCAAGGTGGAGGAGCTAGAAGAATGGTTGCGATCAAGTAATAGTAGTAAAGCCAGAACCATTGCTATTGGATTACCAGCCTTCACTTTTCTAACAAATCTCATCCATTCAGCCAAAGCTGGAGTTTCCGGTCTTCTGCTAGGTATGTGCTCCATACATAGATAGGTAGGTAGAAAACAGATCCTTATTTGAAAAAAATTACATTTTACTGCTGGAAATAAATATCAATTATAAACTTTGATAGGGCAATTTAAAAAAAACACTCTTATAATTCCTGCTTATAAAATCTGTCTACTAAATAAGATTACCTATCTAAGAATTATCAATAACAAAGTGTACTTTGATCTTTTTTATTTTTTTGCACAAAAATCTCATTTTTTACATGCGGTTCTCTTTTTCTGGCATTGAATAGCAAGTGATTGAAGGGCATTGTTATTGGGTCAACAGTTATTTGTAATTTTCTCATATGTGTGTGTGGTCTGTATTATGTCCTCAAATCTTTCTCGGAAAATAAGAACAAATGTGGCATGCCAAGTCATGAATTCATGTTAAGTTATGCTTTCCATGTGCATATCACGGATCTTACAGTTGATGGTGTGGAGATCACGATGGACAATCGCCCCCAAGATCGGATGTTTGACTGGTTTTTTGAGCCCTTATTGGTTCTGAAAGAACAAATCCGAGCATCGAAACTGACTGAAAGCACTGAACTCTACTTGTTGAAATGGATTCTCACCAGTGGTGACCCACATCGAATGAATGAATGGCAAAACGGTGGCATAGAACCTGACGATGAAGTCAGGAAAGGAGAGATTCAAGCTTGGAGTCGAAGGTAAAATTTCATGAATATTTATGTATACACGTGCGTACATGTGCGTGTGTCTACATATACCATATGATTTGATCTTGTAATGATCACGTGCCATTGTGCCCATAAACTCGATTGTTATTTGTTTTCAACCGTATCTTTTTTCTAACATCCCATTATGGTAAACTTTTTCCTGGAAATTTCATTAAACATAGGCAATGATGCTCTCGTGGACACATCAATATCTGTGTGTGTGTGTGTGTGTGTGTGTATGTGTATTGATGTGTTGGCGTCCATACTCTGAAAAAACTTTTCCTTTGTTTTTTGGCTTTTGTTGATGCTATATCAATCAAATAAAAAAGAGTTCAAGGGATTGTAACATCGGTTTCAAGGTTTCCTACGTTCCGGAGGCGTTATCAAGGCGTAGTGAAGAGCTTGATGGCATTTGCTCGAGGTGGGGATCCAAATGCTTCATTGTCAGGTAAGGGTAGGAGCGGCCCTTTGAGAGCAGCAAGCTTCCCTTCGTCGAATGGAAGCCTTAGGCACACAAAATCAAATACCTCCCATGTAAAAATTCCAGAGAAGGACAGTGGAGGTAGTTGGAAAGGCCCATCTACATTAGTAGATTCGGAAGAGAGAATATAATGAGGTCAGATTGAGTTGAAAACCTAAAAGCCCCTCTTATCAATTAGCTTTCCCTAATCCCAAAAATCATAGTCCAATGATTTGTCGACATATAGGACTCCGGAAGCAAAACACGGTGATGATCCGAGAAACAAATTTGGGAGTCTGATTCCAAACTCGAAAAGGAGAGCCCACGATATAGGTTGATATGCTCCATCTGTATATTTCTTTCAGCGTCCAATGTATAGTTGTACAAACCTTGTGCTAGTTCCTCTTTCCATGATAGAATGTGACATTAGATCAGTAAATGGAACATGGTGAGGGGCCCTTAGATGGGATCAAATCCTTGAATAACTTGACATATCACGGCTTTTTGTTTGTTTCTTGTCACATGGGAATTGCATTTCTCATGCTTTTCTGAAAGATATAGACTTGTTCAATAAAATGAATGTTTTCTGTAATGCGTAGAGAGAGACCGAGAGAGATTGACAATGAGAAGCAAGACTCGCCCCTCGATTGAAATGAGGGAATTCATGTTCTGGAGTTGCTTTTAAGAATGTTGTAAGAATTTCGAGCGGCAAAGTTTGCGCGAGTGGAATGATTCGGAGCCGCTTCAGAAGCCAAGGGTTGTGGGAAAATAGGATTCAGAGGTTTATCAGAGCAAGGATCTCCAACGAACATGATTTGGGATCGTGTGGTTGTTGGGCACGATCGAGCAAATGGTCAACTACACTACGGTGATGATCTGTCGAAGAATGATGAAAGTCGATTTTACCGACTGTGAAATCATGAAATTTTGACTAGTTATCACCACTGTTGGTGGCATTCGGTCTCCGTTTCTCCTGAAGAAAGAATCAGTCGATGCATCAGAACAGGCGTCGCTGTATCTATCTATCTATCTATCTATCTATTGATCTCCATCGATTGATCTCTTTCTTGTGGAGGTCAGAAGAAAGAAGATGATCTTGCTTTGATGCTGGGTATAGTCGACACGACTATCGAGATTGTGCTAGATTTAGTCCACTTATGCCTGCATTTCATGCATTCTTCCCTTTGGACTCCGATTGGCCTCTGTGCTTATGTGGGTAGGGACCTCCTGCTTGCGCAAAAAGCTCAGACTGCAATCGCGTACCTGTTTCCTTCCTTTTATGAGAATTGCAAATGTGTACATGTTGGTGGAAGGTGGGATCGATCGATTGATCGATCGATCACATGAAAGGAGCGATTTTTCTTTCGTTTTATGTCGCAGTTGGAGTATCTAGAGACATGGAGTGCAAATGGGCTGAAAGTTTAGAAGTGTTGTGGCAGGATTTGAACTCTGGTTTGGTAGCCTGTAGGGGTAAGCTAGATTATGAGACAAAAATACTTGTAGTAGCATCTGTATATAGATCCTCTGTTGTTTGCATGCAATAACATTTCTATATAGATCTTCTGTTTTGTTCGATTTGTTCTGTTCCTAACATTAATAATATATCATCGTTACCATTTACGAAAGAGAGAAAAAGAGTGTGCGATTATTGGAGCGCTCTGGGGTTCTGGGAGTGCATGTATAAGCCCATCGGTAGTAGGTGTCACCAGTCGCAGTTCGTTATCAATAGATCAATAATGATGATGATGATGATGATGATGATGATTGTGATGATGATGATGGGTTTGAATGGTATCATTCGGGAGTCTTCTAACCAGCTCTGTATCGCCACCGATGGCAATGTACAAGCGACCTCTCGTCAGTCGGGAACATCGATATCAGCTGATGCTCGATTATCGATTTGGCTCTCAGATGATTTGTTTTTTTTGTTTTTGTTTTGGTTTGGTCAGAGGTGCTTTTCTGAATAGAATTTATAGAGAGCAGAGGATGAGCTTGGGCCATGATTCATGTATGTATGTATTTATGTATGTATGTATGCCAAGAATCGAAGATTCGACATGCAGTTAGGTGAACAGTTGTGTGGTGGTGGTGTTGACCTGTTTTTAGGTTTGCACCAATAATTGTACCTCACCATCATCATCATCGTCGCCGTCATCGACATCGTCATCGTCATTCTCGTTAATCAGATAAATGCCAATCATAATAATCCTCATCGAATTCGAATAATGTCATTGGATAAGCATGTGTGTATGTTATGCCGAATTCGAATAATGTCATTGGTAAATCCAAATGCCTCGAAAACCTTGAATTTGGCACCGGCATCGCTTCTTCAGAACAGAAAATCAAAGAGGTTACAAGTATTTATTTTGCAGACGATTGACTCTCTGGAAAATATTCCACAGGATTTAAGAGGCTCGACACATCGCAATGTACATATATAATATATGCACATATGTGGAGAAAGAATCATGGTCGTGACAGATCGGATCGATGCACGATTGTTTTTTCGATTCAAGCAGAAGCAAAATGTTCCAACTAGATTAATTAATTAAATCGTTATGTGATCAGCGAGATTAATCGGGGCTGCGTTAATCAGCCAGTTAATCGATTCGTCACTCAAAATCAAATCAGCTTTATTTCTTTATGTGATTAGCCACATTAATCGGTTGCATTAATTAGTCAGTTAAGAGAGAATCATGGTCGTGACAGATCGGATCGACGCACGACAGTTTTTTCGAGTCAAGCCGAAGCAGAATGTTCCAGACTCTCAACTGTATTAATTAATTAGATCGTTATGTGATCAGCGAGATTAATCGGGTTGGATTACTCGGCCAGTCAATCGATTTAATCGATTCATTACTCAAAATCAAATCAGCTTGATCTCAGTATGTGATTAGCTGCATTAATCGGTTGCATTAATTAGTCAGTTAATCAACTTAATCGATTCATTACTCAAAATCAAATTGGGGTTTATTTATTTATTTGTTTATTTATTGGAAAACAATTGGAGCACGATTTCGCTTTATTTATGCATTTATTCATTCGAGCACGATTTACTTATTTATTTATTTATTTATTCGAGCAATAAAATATTTATTTATTGATTTACTGCATTTTTTAAAACTGGGAGCCCTAATTTCCTCTTTATTTATTTATTCATTTATTTGTTTACTCGGAGCAGTATTTATTTATTTATTTATTCATTCATTCATTTGTTTGTTTACTCGGAGCAGCATTTATTTATTTATTTATTTATTTATTTACTTACTTATTCGAGCACATTTAAAAACAAAAAATTGGAGCCCTATTTTTCTTTTCACTTATTTATATTTACGTATTTTCCTTCTCTATTTACGTATTTTTACTTATTTATAAAAATTTGGGAATTTAATTTAACATTTATATATATTTGAAGAAGAGAATGAAATCTGTCAGAAGCAGAAAAACGACGACGACGAAGAAGAAGAAGAAGACGAGAATGGAAGAAAGACGCAGAGAGCTCGCCATGGATTTGATTCTTCCTTTCGGAGCTCTTGTTTCCGTGGATTCTTCATAACCCTCTCCCTCTCCGTCTTCCTTCCGCTCTCTGTTTCCTGTGGGCTTTTTTCGTGCGTTTTTTCTTTCGTGGGCAACTCCGGACAACACTCCGCCCTCGCCCTGCCCTTGATCGAATCCAGGGCGCCCTTTGCTTGCAACCTTCCAAAGCGGAAGAAACCGAATCGATGGATCGCTACGAGGTCATGGAGCAAGTGGGGCGTGGATCCTTCGGGTCCGCCCTCCTGGTTCATCACAAGTCGGAGAAGAAGAGGTCAGTCCCCTCCATCCATGAGATGCTTGCCTTTCCATTGCAGGAAGAAACCGCCGTGATGTGCTTGCATACATGCACGTAAAGAAATTGGAACTCGCATGCCATTGATAACACTTCGAATCGAATCGAATCGAATCCAATCGAATCCAATCCAATCCAATTCCATTGCAATACAGTGTGATCATATGTAATCATGCACGGACATGTGCATCGATAAGCACTCCCATATAGAGATAGATACATGTGCATGACGCATACATCCGCACACCTTCACACCCATAACACATATATACATTCATGTACTTCTGTAGGTTTGCATGTATTTATGCTTATCTATGTATATGTAATGATGCATATGCATTCAATCAAACACACGTACCATGCATACACATGCATCCAATCCAATCCAATCCAATCCAATCCAAAGCAGTACAGCGCAATCCAAACACATGAAATCAAGCACACATACATGCGTATACGTATATATAAATAGATAGGTAACAGATTAATATGGAGAGGCCTATGGGTATATTGGCTTGATCAGGTATGTCCTCAAGAAGATTAGGCTTGCGCGACAAACGGACAGATGTAGGCGATCGGCCCATCAAGAGGTAAGCTAGGATATCTTCTTACAATCCTGTGCATATTACATAGTTCTGTTCCGTCGACAAGCTCGTAGGTTCTGCTTGCAATAGCCTTTTATTGGTATATGTTTTCCTGTACCCTCTGTGTTGCTTAAAGCGGCTATTTCTTGTTGTTTATGCTAGATGGACCTATTGTCGAAGCTCAAACATCCATACATTTTGGAGTATAAAGAATCCTGGATAGAGAAAGTAAGAGTCCAAATTCGCCAGTAAGACCCGAGACATACAATAATTCCTCTTTTTTAAGCTTCACTTTCGCTGTTGCTACATTGCAGGGTTGTTACATATGCATTGTCACAGGGTATTGCGAAGGTGGTGACATGTGAGTGAAACACTATATTGTTTTCACTAGAGTATCGACTTCCAACAGTTAATCTTCATTGCTCTCTTTTTTGCTTTGTCTAGGGCTGAAGCAATCAGAAAGCAAAGCGGGATACTTTTCGCTGAGGAGGTGAGTGTGCAACCTGTTATGGCTTTGATATGTACAACACATTTGTGGCCTAGGGGTCAAGGATGTTCATTGATGGTTCATATACAACTACAATCGATGGCCTAAATACAGCCAAGATAGGCCACATGTGCGGAAACAGCCTAACGCTTAGCCAAATAGCCCATGTGAATCTTATGTACTTACTAATCTCGTCTATTTTACTGTTGATAGTAGTCTATGACTTCTGTTGATCATCCCCATAACCTATTCCATGAATTTAGGCCTAAATCAATGATATGGTTGGTTTTTTCTTTGCAGAAATTATGCAAGTGGTTCGTTCAAATTCTAATGGCAGTCGATTACCTGCATTCAAATCACATACTGCATCGGGACTTGAAAGTTTGTTTCTTTGAGACTTTGAGAAACTTGTTTAGCAATGGACATTCTGAGAATGGAGATTTATATGGTTGACATCTGAATTATATGCTGCAGTGCTCTAACATTTTTCTAACAAAGGAGAGGAATATTCGGCTAGGTACCCAAAAGAACATTTTCAGTCATTTTTTCAAGAGATACTTAGTGTTAATAGCTATGTATTGCAAATTTGTAGGTGACTTCGGTTTGGCGAAGATGCTGAGGGAATATGACTTGGCATCATCTGTAAGCAATTCTAAAAACTAGGCCATTGGATTGTATTGAGAACCAGAATTGTGCCTTCCTATGACCCTTCGAAATCTGTACATATGTTAAAGCATTTGCTCAGATTTTAGCAAGTTTCTCATCCTTGTTTGATACGTTTACTAATAAGGATTGCATTCCTTGTTTAATGCTTTGCATCCGCGTAACATGAAAAAAATGTAAAATGGGTCTCCCCCATCAAGTTTATATTATTATAAAAATGTCTCTGCATGTTTTAAACTTTCAAAAGTACCAAAATCACCAAAATATTTTAGGATGCTCAGACTGTGAAAATGTGACCAACAATTTGTTTACCATTGTATCCCGTGGTCCAATCTACAAAACAAGGAGAAAGAAATCGATTCACTATTGGGGAAACTTACTCGTGTTGCTCAAATTTTTCGTAGAATATAATAGGGGTAGGCAAGGGAAGTCTGGTATTTTGGAAATATGCTGGATTCTTTGGCTAGTTACACAACTTAAAGGGCTGTCTGGGTAGTTTCTCGTTACATCAATCACCAAACATTATTTAGCTTGGTTTTCCATGCATTCTTACTTCCTCATTACTGGTTATGTAGGTCGTTGGAACTCCAAATTACATGTGCCCTGAGCTTCTAGCTGATATTCCATATGGATTCAAGTCTGATATCTGGTCACTGGGTAGTAAAACGTGATTGCCCTGTTTGAGTGTGCCTAGTCACTTGAAATTGACTTATCCTAATGGTTCTAAACATTGTTTTACCAGGTTGTTGCATGTATGAGATGGCTGCTCATAAACCAGCTTTTAAGGCTTTTGTAAGATTTCTTACCTTTGGTGCTGCTATCTATCTCATCCTTATCTATACATTTCTTTTCCGTTTTCATGCAAGTGTGTACATGTCTGATTTTGATCAGAATACTGAGTTCCGTAGTATTCAGAACTTCACAATTAAAATAGTTTGCTCCATAAAGACCAAATTTCCTCAATCATAGATGCGTGACAAATGTGTTGGCCACTGGTAGCTTTTGACTGATGAAATTGCTCTGAAGTTTTACGGAATCTGATGAAACTAGATGGAGAACAGTGGCTAAATATGATGGCAGCTGGAGTGGAAGTATGTTTTCATTAGCATTATGATGTCCCTGATGAGGAAGGCTAAATAATTACACTCTAGGCAAACATTATGCTCCCAGGGACCTCTACATGAATTTGTTTATCCTGGGAGAGTGCCTCGTTGCTAACACACTTGGCCACTCACAAGCACAATGTACCATGAGGGCAGAAACCACCCTATTGGATTCTTAAGAGTTCTGTTTTGATGCGCTTCATCAGTAGCAGGAATAAGATTTTTCTCTGATTCTGATGATCCTTGGTCAGTTTATAGTGTAGACACAAGATATGTCTGAGAATGATTTGTTGTTTCTCTATTTCAGGACATGACTGGGCTTATTAACAAAATCAATAGGTCTTCCATAAGTCAGATACCCAGTCTGTACTCACCTGGCTTGTAAGTACTGGAATTTATTGTGTTAGTGGGAAGATAAGAATGTCTAAGTGTGGATTTTTTGCTGTTCCTTTTGCAGAAAGGGTATAATAAAGAGTATGCTGCGAAAAAACCCTGAGCACAGACCTACAGTGAGTTCTATGGAGCAACTGATTGCTTAGAACCGTGCATCTTTTGGATATTCCAATGTATTTCCTTGGCTGCAAATTGATAATGAATATGGTTGCAGGCTGCTCAGCTCCTAAAGCATCCCCTGTTACAGCCTTTTGTAGTTCAATGCAAACAAACAAGTTTTAGCAGCCCAGTTCTTCCCTCTCCAAGTCTTCCCTTAAGAAAGGATGAGCCAGAAGTTTGTCATCTTGATCACCAGAATAGCTTCCCGCTCAGTAGGGATGGAGGTGAGACCTCAGATGCTGGCAGGAGAAGCAGTTTCGAAGGCCCATGTGACTTTGATATGGGCTCTGGACTGACAAAGCAGAGTGAAGAAATCATCAGCTCTGGTGTCTGTGATGTGTCAAAATGGGTGTATGAAAGAAATGAGAAATTGTCTGATCCAGGAGATTCTCCGAGTACACACAAGCATGAATACAAACATGAGAAGGATAAGATCAATAGTAAGCATACTGCTGGTTTCCATAGGCGAAATTTGGGGTTAGGAGGAGACTTTATGGGTAAGGATACAGGAAAGAAGATGCAAAAGGTGGGTTTTGGACATCCAACGATACCAAAGAAGGCATCACTTCCACCACGTATCTCCAGCCCAATGAATGGTTCACCTAAGCCGCAAGAAGAGAAGGACGCGAGGAGAGTCTTTAAACTGCATGGAATCACCAAGCATCTCGAATCAGCTAACCAAATGAAACATTCAGTGAGTAAATTCTTTTTGCTGGATGTTCTGAGGCTTTGAAGTATAGTTCTTTTTGTGAAGTAGAGGGCTTTGCATTGTAGGGTGTAGGAGAAACTCTTTTCCTGCATCATGGTTCACAGCACTGTTTATTATTGTCCCTAAGAATATCTTTTTGGTGGGTTTTGTTGAAGCTCGTATTGAAGTAACAGATGCTGGAAGCTGTTGTGGAAAGATGGAAATTCTCACAGAGATTTGGTCATGGTTCTTTTTTTTTGTTTATAGATCCCAGCTATCCACGCAGCTCCATCTCCATGGAACAAGAAACAATTGGAGAAACCCAATGCTGTGCCGCCAGCAGAACAGGCAACTAAAGAGAAACAGCCTAGCAAGTTTTGTAGAAGAAGCTGGGCTCCAACAGCCATAAAGCCTTTCATCCTCGCTAGAAGACGGCCCTCTCTAGATGATTCTCAGCTGGTTGATTTGGCAGAATCAATTGACATGCAAGAAGCAGCGGCCTTGGAGGGCCCCTCTTCCCAATGTAGCAGCGCGGCACCGGAAATATTGCAAGGGCACAATCTGAATGAAATCTCCAACTACAGCTCTTTCATAGTTGATGATGCAGTAGGAATGAATCAGCAGAGTGCGAATCAAACTCGCATTATTGAGTTCCCTTTGTCTGATGATGATTGCCAGTATAAAGAAACGGCAATAGAAGGTGCTCCCAATAGCCACATGAAGGAATGTTCATCTACTGAAGGTAAAGCTTTGTGGTTATCTGAGCATCATCAACAAAGTTCAAATACACCACAATGCCCTGAGGATACAAAGTACAAACTTTCACCCACGAACAGAAGCGGCTTTGGACCACACCAGCAAAATCAAACTGAAGGGATGGATTGTCAAAGGAATGATAAATGGCCGGTGCACATTAGACCTGCATTCAATGATGTAATACCTAAGAAAAGCCATTGCGATTCCAGGATCGAGTTGGATCAGCGGCAAGGCAGTGAGTTTGTTCAGCAGAAGACTTGTATCTATGGCACAACTTCAAAGCAAAGATCAGAGTTAAAGATGCATTCATTGGAAAATTCAGAAATGGGTGAGCAAGTAGGCAAACCAATAGGAACTCTAACCGCCGGAAGTGACAATTGCAAAGGACTAGACACAAAATCATACAAACAAAGAGCCGAGGCTTTGGAAGGGCTTCTAGAGCTTTGTGCACAACTGCTTCAACAACAAAGGCTAGATGAGCTGAGTGTTGCCCTTAAACCTTTTGGCAATGGTCAGGTATCATCGAGAGAAACTGCAATATGGCTTACCAGAAGTTTGAAGGGAATGTTAACCAGCACCCTTAACTAGCAATTTTCCTTTCAGTTATTTCCGCCTAAAGTCATACACATGCACATCTGTATATAACCATATATATATACACACATCCTTGTTATCTCTATTTGAATGACGGTGTCTTTGTAAGTTAGACTGGCAGACCGGATGTATTCCTCACTGCCTCGCTGCTCAAGGAGAAATGAATGAAGCATTCAAGGAACATGGAATCAAGGGTTTCAGTGTTGATGCCTCTTTTCGGTATGCACTTTCAATAGAGCTTGATGGCAGATTCCTACTGTCAGGATCTTTTTGACAGTATTCTCTGAAAGAGCATTATAGCAGCAGAGAAGGATGAAAAACTTGCCAGCATGCATCAGTTGAACATGCTTAATTTTGACACTATCTGAGGGATAATAAATCGGGGATCATCTGGAATTTATGCAGTGTCAGGTACTGGAGGTAAGATGTTAATACCTCCTTTGCACCTACCTCTTATGTGATGGTTAGTTTGGTCCAGTTTGTTGGGCTTGAACATGCGAATACCATATACTTGTACAAACACAATCAGGATTTGATTTGCTCTTGTGCCATGTGTGCACTAATAAAACCATGTCATGTAGCTGTTGTGGAATGTGCCATGATCATGCAAAACCTGTGTGCTATGCTGTTTGTTCCCCAATTTCTGATGTTTTCTTTCACTCTACTTGGGCAGTAATGGAGGCATTTTGCCCTTGGTGAATAAGATGGTCATTGCTCGTAACTCGCTGAACATTAGTGGGCAAATTTATACAGTTTATCTTTGGGAAGGAGTATAGCAACACATCAATCAATTGCCCACAGCCATCACCTCATAATCTATACAATTAGGAGTTCCAACTCCTATTTGCCGGATTTGTTTGAAAGAATAAATCAATGAATGGTGATCATATATGATAATCCTGACACTAGGAGCCTTCTTCAGTATTAGAGAGCAGCTAAAATTGTCCACTGTTAGACATTGCCTCTTTTCTCCAATCTCTTGGCTTCAATCTTGTTGGCTTCCTCTTGCATGCCAGCAGAAATATAAATATTATTCATACAGATATATGACAATGCATTCTTGTCATCCAGCTGAATCGCTTGTTCGAAGGCGAATCTAGCAAGCTTTACATTACCCCACTTCTGGCATGCACCCAGCAAAGTAGACCACATGCTAAAATCGCCCGGGAATGGCATCTCATCGATCAGCGCCATGCACTTATCAAATTGCCCAGCACGGCCATATAGGCCAATCATGCATGTGTAGTGATCTAACGTCGGCACTAAGCCATAGCTCAGCTTCATCATCTCGAAGTACTCGTCGCCTTTGCCTATCAGACCTGAATGGCAGCATGCATTCAAAGCAATGGAAAACGAGACATGATCCGGCTTTGTGCCTTCCTTTACCATTCTGTTGAACAAATCAAAGACGATATCGTTTTCACCAATCTGGGCATATCCTCTCATCAACGAGTTCCATGCGACCAAGTCCTGAAGGGGAAGCCGATCAAATACTTCTCGGGCTGTTCTCACTACGCCACATTTAGCGTACATATCCACCAACGCAGTGCCAACTCGAACATCTTTTTCTGGGAGCTTTTCATGGATGATTTCTGCATGTATATAGCGGCCTTTTGAATCTCCACCTATGCTGCCACAGGCTTTCAGTATGCAGGCAAACGTGAACGTGTTTGGGGGTATACCCTGTTCTTGCATCAGTTCATAGCACTTTAATGCTTCCTCACCATACCCATATTGGGCATATCCTGCAATCAATGTGGTCCAAGTGACCACATTCCGTGCCGAAATAGCATCAAATGCCGCTTGCGCTTTTGTCATTGCGTTAAATTTTACGTACATATCCACCAATGCATTACCCACCATAATATCTTTCTCTAACCACCCGTCTCTCACAATTTGAGCATGTACATCGTGGCCTTGGGATTCGGCCCTAATGTTGCTACAAGCATGTAGGATGCAGACAAAAGTTGATCCATCAGGACGAATCCTGTTATATTGCATTTTCCTAAAACAGCTCAATGCTTTCTCACTATACCCATACAGGGTATATCCTGAAATCAATGAATTCCAAGTACTTGTATCCTTAGCTGGAATCTTGTCAAAAACATTCTGTGCTTCTACAAACGCACCGCATTTGGCATACATATCCACCAATGACGTCTGGATGGGGAGTGCACTTTTGCCCAGAAAACCCAGTTTCACAATCTTGGCATGTACCTCCTGACCTTTCATTAGAGCTCTTATGTTGCCACATGCTCTTAAGATGCAAACAAATGTAATCGCATTAGGAGAGATGCCATTGCGAATCATTCCTTCGAAGCAATCCAGAGCTTCTTGCGTGTTTCCATTCTGCGCATATCCGGTCATTAATGTAGTCCAAGATACAACATTTCGTAAGGGAAGCTCATCAAACACTTGCTTAGCTTTTGGGATGGCCCCGCACTTTGCATACATGTCCATTAGTGCATTCCCGACCACTAAATTTCTTTTGAGAAGTCCCTCCTGGTTTATTTTCCTATGTACTTGTTGGCCCTTCTCAATTGCTCCTATCGAGCCACATGCGCTTAAGATACAAACAAAGGTAACCTCATCCGGAGGCACGCCGTTCTCTTTCATGCTCTCGAACAAGTTCAACGCTTCCTCGCCATGCCCATGGTATGCATACCCTCCGATCAATGCATTCCATGAGACTATATCCCTAACAGGAGATTCGTCAAACACTTCTTGTGCTTTTGCCAATTTACCACATTTGGCATACATATCTACCAATGCATTGAAAACAAAGATGTTCTCTTTCAAGCCAAGTCGAAGGATTTCAGTATGTATTTCTTCACCTTTCTCGACTTTTCCCATCAGACCACACGCTTTGAGGACAGAAACTATAGTTACTGCATCGGGGGAGAAACCATCTCGTTGCATTTTGTCGTAGCACTCTAATGCTTCTGCACCATGGCCATTTTGGGCATATCCTGTGATAAGAGCTGTCCAAGAGACCACATTTCGGATAGGTAGCTCGTCAAACGCTTCTTGAGCTTTCTCGACTGCACCACATTTCGCATACATGTTGATTATTATGCTTCCCACATATGCATTCTTCCCTAATAAGCCCCGTCTGACAATTTCGGCATGTAATTTGCTCCCTTTCTGAAGGTCCTTTCTCTTTGCACAATCCTTCAATAACGCCAGAAGATCGCTGAGCCTAAGATCATTCTTCTGTTCGGAAACCTTATCATCCCTACCGACAAAAGCTGAAGAAGCTCTTGCCTCGTCTTCCACAGCCACTTTCTGTTTCTTGCCATAGATCTTCTTTTGCTTGGATTCCTGCACATGGGCATCTTTGTCCTTGGCTTGAGATGACCTTCGAAGACTGCCTCCAAATACACAAGGGCTTCTTGTGTTGTATAAGCCACTTTGAAACAATGGTAGCTCCTCGGGGCAAGCCTTTCCAAAACAAACCGAAAAAAGAAAAGAAGCAGAGGCAAAAACCTTGATTTATTGCACAAACGAAGAAGAAGAAGAAGAAGAAGAAGAAGAAGAAGAATCAGCGAACACGTATTATATGCTTACAGTGAAGCTCCGTTTCTGCCAACGTGGGAAGGGATCTTGGAAGCACTCCTTCCCAGAAGAACCCATGTATCACAGAGAAGAACAGGTCATGGAATACGCTTGGAGAGGGGTGTCTCTCCATCAAGCAGGGGAGCAGGGAGCTCGATAGAAGAGGTGACACGGAGCATTCACCATGGGCATCAGCATCATCACCATCATAGACGAGAACTGCAAACCTAGGCGCAATGGCAAAGGATCGAATGCGGGGCGATTCAGGCTAGATAGAGCGTAAGATACCTGTACGAGTGGAGCAAGAACAGGTGGTTCTGCGCGAGGAATGGAGCAGGGAGCAGGGAGCAGGAGACCTCGGACCTGTGGAGCCACTGCCTTCATCATGATCGCCATCGTCACCATGGTCACCATGTCACACCATCGCCACCATCATCTTCATGCTGTGGGCTGTATGTAACATCACCCTCCAATATCATCCACCATCATCACCATGGCCGCCATCACCATCAGCATCAGCATCACCACCACCATCACCCTCATCACCATCATCACCATCATCACCATCACCCCCATCACCACCATCATCACCATCACCCCCATCACCACCATCATCACCATCACCACCACCACCACCATCGTCACCATCACCACCATCATCATGATGCTACGTTTATAAGAATTGCAAACGTTACCCTCCACCATCACCACCATCACCACCATCGTCACCATCACCACCATCACCACCATCATCATCATACTAGGTTTATGAGAACTGCGAAATTGCCCTCCACCATCACCACCATCACCATCATATTTATGAGGTCTACGAAATTACCATCCACCATCACCACCATCGTCACCATCACCACCGCCATCATCATCATGCTAGGTTTATGCGAATTGCAAAAAATTAGCCTCCATGGCCCATGTGGAGCACTGCCTCCACCACACCATCGTAACCATTACTCACCACCACCATCACCATCATCATCGCCACCGCCACCACCACCACCACCATCATCAACCATCATCAGCATCATCACCATCATCATTGCTGCCATCATCATCATCCTCACAGCATCCACCACCATCACCATCACGATCATCACCATCATCACTGCTCTCATCATCATCATGCCCACAACAGCCACCACCACCACTATCATCATCATCATGGCTTAAGTTTGTGAGAATTGCCAAATCTACTCTCCATGGCCCATGTGGCATGATTAGTATGAGCTCTACATCAGGACCAATCACCACCGCCGTTACCATCACCACCATCAACATCATCATGCAAAATCACCTTCGATGCCCATGTGGCATGATTCCATGATCTGGGATACTGATGGGCACTTGGATTTGTTTGTCACTCTCCATTGGCTATGGAGTGATTAGGCAGAAGTAGCCCCGCTTTCTAACTCTCTCCTCTCTTGCAGTTCCTTGTCTGTGCTTACAACTAAATTTAACACCTGGCATCTATGGTATTGGATGAACTATTCACAAAACTTGCATAAACTTACTATCATTTTCATGGGTTAGGGACATCGAATAAGACATTCACAGGTAGGCTTATAAATCATCAACTCATTATTTATCCTTCGAGCACTCCTTTTAATCATCGGTAATCCATTGCTTCAAGAATCGAGCCCTCTTCGAGCTCAAGATTCACCTATCTTTAAATTCAAAGCCCGACGTGGTTCCACCCATGCATGTATGTACATGTTGTAGATGCAATACCGTTAGCTAGGAGATGCAGAAACAAGAAGATGGAGATCTCAAAAGTGTCAAAGATTCCTAAGAAAGTTTTTAACAGTTTGTCCTCGGCGTCTGTAGAGAAGTTGAATGATTCAAAGTCTGAGTTTTTTTTTTTCTCCTTCGTGCAAACCCGTTTGGATACAAAGTTTAAAAACCAAGGACAGAATCTTGAGCTTAGGCTCGGTGGGAACAACTTAGTGCTGACTGGGATTCCAAGATTCTAGCATTCACTACGTCAGTCAAGATTCCAGCATCCAACGTGGCTGGCCAAGATTCTAGCATCCACGGTGTCAGCCAAGATTCCAGCATCCGTTGCGCTGACCAAGATTCCAGCATCCAACGTGGCTGGCCAAGATTCCAGCATCCGATGTGGTTGGCCGAGATTCCAACATCCGTTGTGTTTGATCGAAATTCCAACATCCGCTGCACCTGATCCTCCGCGGTAACCCTACCCTCTAAACCTAAACTCTAAACCCTAAACCCTAACCCTAACGCTCTAAACCCTAACCCTAACGCTCTAAACTCTAAACCCTAACCCTAACCCTAACCCTCTAAACCCTAAATCCTAAACCCTAAACCCCTAACAATAACCCTCTAAACCCTAAACCCTAACCCTAACCCTAACCCCAACCCTCTAAACCCTAAATCCTAAACCCTAAACCCCTAACAATAACCCTCTAAACCCTAAACCCTATCCCTAACCCAAACCCTCTAAACCCTAAATCCTAAACCCTAACCCTAACCCTAACCCTCTAAACCCTAAATCTAAACCCTAAACCCTAACCCTAACCCTCTAAACCCTAAAATCTGAACCCTAAACCCTAACTCTAACCCTAACCTTCTAAACCCTAAACCCTAAACCCTTTCCATTGGTAAGGGTATCTGAAGAATTTCCATCTTTGGGCATTTCCAGCATTTCCCAAAATTTGATTCTGTTTCCCGCCTTTCATGGCCATGGCGTCTTCTTCTTCTTCTTCTTCGTCTTCTGCTTCTGTGACAAAACGATGAGTTCATGCACAAATGATGGCTATGGAGTCTTCTTCTTAGCAATGTACAAATGATGGCTATGGTGTCTTTCTTCTTCCCTAACGGCGGAGAAATGATGGCTGCGGAGCCTTCTTCTTCTTCTCTAACAATGCACAAATGATGGCTATGGAGTCTTCTTTCTTCCCTGACCATGGACCATTGATCCTACGGAGTCTTCTTCTTCTTCTTCTTCTTCTTCTTCTCTGACGACTGACGGGTGATGGCTACGGAGTCTTCTTCTTCCTCCTCTACATTCAAGAAGATCAGACAGGAGCTCAAGGACTGGGAACGAAGCTTTGCCCGCTTGAACGGACGATCTCCCGCCAAGGAAGATATCAGATCCGCACCGCCTTCTATCTGTAAGCCAGCTTTCCTCTCCCTTCTAATTTCATCTTTCTTCACCGCTGCTTTGGTCGTCACTGCATGGAAATGCACCTCTGCACTGATTATACTTCTGATTTTCGCTGTTTCCCGGTGGACTTACTGTGGAAATTGCACCGGAGTTTCTGCATGTCCTTTCCTTTTTCTTTTCCGACAACTCTTCCTTGAAATGGAGTATGTTTCTCATCAAAAGAAAAATCTCATTTTGATCTAACCTTATTTTCAGATAATCGTTATAGGACTTACGCCTGCCTCAAGCGAGAATTGCAAATCCAAAGTAAAGCAATGGTGGGTAGAATCTTTCTAGTCTTTCCGGCATCTAAAATCTTAAACACGAGTCCTAGACATTATGTCACTATTATTGATTTTTATGATCTTGAAATGCATTCCTTTAACTGTACATTAGCAGAGCTCTCCTTCAAGAAGAAAAAGGGTTTTCGAGGATGCACGTGATAATTGTAGTAACATGCTCTCGTCTAATGATGGAGAATCTTCTGATGAATCTGAAGGTTCTCATATTTCGGCAACACCTCCCAAAAAGAAGGCATATGCATGTAGCAATGATGAGGTCTCATCAAGGGTCACGAAACCACAAGCATGTGTTCGCAACTTGAGCCTAAATGTATCAAAGAGTAGTAGACATGTCCTTTGTAAGATTAACCATCATCCATCGATCACAGAAAAAGCTTTTCAAGAGAGAAAACCTTCTCAAGAAAGAAATTTTTCTGAAGAGGGCAAGGTTATTGACGAGGGAAATGCATTGCAAGATAACAGGGCTCAAGATGGAAATATTTTACAAGATAATAAGGAAAACAAGCCATATCAAAATATCATAAATTTTCAAGAAGCCACCATTGGTCAAGAAGTGAAGTTTAATGGGGAGGATAAGGTACTTCAGGAAGAATTAAAGGTTTCTAGCTCACTGACAAGCATGCATAGGGTTGGAGATAGTGTTGCTGCATCTCGATCTTTGGGTGGCCAACAAGCATCGAAACTTGGTTTTGCAATTAAATTGCTGAAACATGGAGAGTTCGACAAAGAGAATGTTCAGGCTGAAAGAATACCTGCAGGATTTTTTCTCAATCGTGTTTCATCTTTCAGAAATGTAGTGAAGCCAGTTACAAGTACGATTCTTCCAAAAGAACCTGACACATGTGATCTCAATAGAAACGAGTTTAAATTCATGGAAGCTGCTGGTTGTAAGATTCAAAGTACTGGTGATATGATTTCTAGCTTACAGGAACAAGGAAGCGATAACATGAGATCCTTGAGTGAACGATCTTTTCATGAAACTACCGCTGAGAATGTGAAAGAAATCAATAAGTCAGATGTGATTGAGGACCAAGTTGGTGATAGATCTAATGAGACCCCTGGTAGGTTATTCACTAGATCATCTTCTACACTTGATGTAACAAATAATCTCAATTCGAGCTTAGATTATCAGAAAAGTGCCTCTGGGGCTTCTTTTCGAATGTATCTAGAAGAAATGACAGTTGTTTCGCTGAGAAAGATGTTATCCTCAAAAGGCTTACCAACTTCGGGAAAGAAATCTGTATTGGTTGAACGTGCGATCAAGGAATCCATCACTCCTAGTGAAATGGATAAACCAAGGGAATCAAGAAGTGCGTCTGTAGAGAGACATACAAAACAAAGCATTATGTCTGGAGAAGCTATCTTGGAAGAGGATAGCCCCATTAATAAGACCACGCTTCAGAAAGTAGCCAAGGGCACTGGTAAGAAGCTTAATTCCACCGTTGAGTTCATTAACTGGAATGTGGTACCAAAGTATCCTCACACCAGGAAGCGATTGGGCACAAGGGAAAATTTCGTGAAGCTTAATATTGGTAAAGGAGGCTACAAATCTCACAAATTTATGAATGCGAACTCAAAGAGATTTAAACGATGCAAATTCAAATCCTACAGGAAACGAAAACCTAAGTACAATTCTGCTATCAAAGGAGAAGAATTTGAGCAATGTGCTGAAGATACAACTGTTTATGACATGGATGGGAATCTTTTGGAGGAGAACGCTACTCATGAACTTGCTAACTCCATCAAAGAATCAACACAGGAACTCACAGGAATGGACCATATTCATGGTTCAATTCCTGACTATGCAATAGAAGCCATTCAAAATCCTACGGATGATAATCTTTTGAAGGTTCTAAGGTCTGTGTTTGGTTTCAAATCATTTAGGCCTGGACAAATTGAAGCAATTCAACACATTTTGAAAGGAGAATCTACAATGCTTGTGCTTCCTACAGGTGCTGGGAAGTCGTTAAGCTATCAGGTTACTTCGAACTGGAGGAATTTTGATATATCTTTATGTTTTTCTATACTGATCTGACAGGAGTCAAACCGTTTTGTTTTTAGTTACCTGCATATCTTCTTCCTGGTGTAACTTTGGTTGTCAGCCCCTTAATTGCTGTTATGATTGATCAACTTCAACATCTTCCTTCACTTCTTCAGGGAGCTTTTTTGAGTTCAACGCAGGTACGTGCAAAAATTATCTTTATTATTTGAAGCTCAATACTAGGGATCATATCAGAATCTGGGTTGATTATGTAAAAAATTGGAATACAGTTTTAAGATGGTTGCACAAAGGCTTCAACTTTTATATGGATAACTAGCTGCATGTGTAAAACTCTTGAGATTCATTTGTGCAAGCAACCTTTGGAAATTTTCATGGATTTCAACCTTGATTTCATGTATGAAGATCAAAATGTGTTTCTAAGCTAAGCATCGGGTATAGATACATTATCCGAAACAATTGCAAGCAGTGGATATATTTATGATCATTAATGGTCAACTTTCCAAATCAGGGTCATTAGCATGACGTTTAAAGGAGGTTTTCAAATAAGTAATGTCAATTGAACTGTAGGTCATCATTATTATATCAAAGCATTGTACACGCACTTGTTTGAGAATGTGTAATCAGCTTTTTGGGAAATTTGTTCTTGAGTTGACACTTCTGCTCTTGAGCTAAATTATTACTTAATTATGCAGACCCCAAGGGAGTATGCATCAAATTTGGACAGACTACGTTCAGGTCAATTAAAGGTCAGTCTGGCTTCATAATGGATATACTTTAATCTCGGGGGTTCCTTTCATCTTACCTCATTGTGATGTGTTGGATCAGGTGTTATTTGTGTCTCCTGAACGTTTCATGTGTGATGAATTTTTATGCCTGTTGCAAAGCCTCCCTTGCATATCGCTAGCTGTTGTGGATGAAGCCCACTGCCTCTCTGAATGGTACATGATTCTTTTGTACTTGTAAGCATTCCTCTTTTCCTCTCTAGAAGAATTGCTATTAAGTTTTTAAGATGAACGTGTCAGGTCACACAACTTCCGACCCTCATATCATAGGCTTGGGATTATTCTACAGCAGAAACTACATTTAAACCGTATACTCGCTATGACAGCCACTGCAAGCAAGAAAACTATAGAAACAATAATGGACGCACTCTCTATTCCACCCACCAACACGGTCCAAGTTTCTCCTGTAAGGAAAAACCTTCTATGCACAGCATCCCGTAGTACTACCCGGTATGTTGATTTCTATTTCTTTCTGATTATTCATTTCCAATCTGCATACAGGAACTTATGACAATATTTTGAACCTTGCAGACATAAGGATCTTCTGTCGCTGTTCCAACGATCCCCATTCAAGGATGCAAGAAGCATTATTGTATACTGTAATTTTCAGGTGGTGAATTGTGCTCTTGGAAGTTCTATCAGTCATTCTATCTGAAGTCATTGAAAACATCTATGTGATAAATACATTGCAATGCATTAGTGATCATCTATTCAGGAAATATACAGCTGAATTACATGCATATTCATTGCAGATGGAAGCAGAAAATCTTAGCCTTGTTCTGCACGATAATGGAATTGATGCTAAGGTAGTTTCCTTCACAAGTTTTTATAATGCTCAGTGGTCTTATATTCAGACATGTGGTAATAGTGATATTATTGTATTCAAACAGAGCTATCATGGAGGGATGAATCCAGCAGAAAGAAAGCGCGTACAGGAGCATTTTTGCAGTAACAAATTACGTGTGGTAACCAATTCTTACCCTATAAAATACATGACCAATACAATAGAGTTTTTCATTTTGTTAGGAATACCTGTCTTTCTGCTTTTGTAGGTTGTTGCAACTGTTGCCTTTGGACTTGGACTTGATAAATGTGATGTCAGCGTGGTAAGTTGTCAATACTATCTATCGATACTTATTAAAACTACCTGAATCAATGCATGCTCAGGAGGTTGATAATCCAACTATTTATACAGTGTGAATTGTTTTCTGGTTTTGTTGTGAAAATAAGTATTGAGTTGTGTCACTCGATTTGCCCAGGTGATTCACTATGGACTACCAAACAGTCTGGAACATTATATGCAGGTAGAGAATTTGTTTTCTGTCAATAAATCTACAATTGCTTTCCACTACATTTATGGAGCAAATATCTCTTTTAACTCATAGGAAACGGGACGTGCAGGACGCAATGGAACTCCTGCCCATTGCCACTTATTGCTTGATGATACTAATTTCTTAAAATTAAGGAGTTTGGCTTTCAGGTTCTTTCGTTTATATATGCCTTATTATTTACCATTTTCAGTAACAAACGCTTTTGTTTTAGGCACTCATATTCTGCCATTGATTTTGTTCAGTGAGAATGTTGATGTATCAGCCATCAGAAGCCTGTTATCCTACATTTTCTTAGAAACCACTTTGGGTATTTCTTCCAGTACCATAAAGTCGATTCCGATTGAACATGCCTCAAAGGACTTAGATCTCAAAGTGGAGGTACTGTCAAGAATACAGGATCGTTGTTTGAAATGGTTACTGGCGTTGTTACTCTGCTGGATGAACAAATACTTACGTCTTTTATGTTTTCTGGCCTAACCTTGTTTACAGGTAATGGCAACGACATTGTCATACCTAGAAGTTGATAGGAAATACATCTCTGTCCTTCCTGAGCTTAAAACCATGTGCACCTTGCAGTTTCACAAGGTTATATATGATTATTCAAGATCTCAGTTAGCATATTTCTATGTCATGGTATTCTTAATTATGGATTCTGTTTGCATGAATCTCAGAGTTCTCCCTTGCAAATGGCTAAAAATAGCCTCTTGGTTGATGCAATTTTAACAAAGTAAGTGTTACGGTGAGAAATGCTTGGCTACGTGTAATAACATTCGGTTTCTACCTAAAGGGTCAAGTTTTCCTTCTTCATTGGTGAACAGAAGTCGTGAAAAGCATGGGGAATACAATTTTGAGTTGCCATCTGTAGCCAACTACATGGGTCTGAAACTGCAGAGTTTACAACAGCAGCTCCAACAGCTTCAGGTTTTCTTCCTAGATGAGATTATTGTTTTTTTAAAGTCTTCTCTATACCCATTGCCAACTAAGCCTTGAAAATCTTTCCTTTTTCTACAGACAGCTGGAGAGATTTCCTTCACTCTTAAGAATCCTGCATTATGCTTTCATATTCACGAAGTTCCTGCAGATTTGGATGCGTTGGCATCAGAAATCTGTGCAAGATTTGCCAGAATGGAGTTTCAAAAGGTAAACTATGTGATGTCCAAGTCCAGATGACAATAGGGATCGATGATTGCATTTTAAGCTGGAAGTTTATAAGAGCCCAATATTTCTTTACTTTCATTGTGTAAATTTCTAATAGTTGAGTTCACACAGAGGCTGGAAATGCTATTCAGAAATTTATGCACCGTCCTTGGAAATATTGGGCTATTAGAAACACCTTCATTGTGTACTTTCATCCTGGATAGAGCTTATGAGGCTAGTAAGCGCCTGAAATCTCTAAGCACAAAATGTTTAACAAAAACAAAACCGTTTTCTTTAAAAGAATTATTCGCAATCAAAAGTTTATTTCGAATATATTGGAGTCTACTAGAATGTAGACTAAGTCTATTAGTGTTAAAAATTGAAATATTTATTCTTGGGATGAAGCCTCCTGAGTCGTCTTCACTAAACATTGACCACGACAATAGGGAGGAAATGTTTGCATTTTAAGCTGGGAATTTATAAGACCCAAAATTTTGGTACTTTCATAGTGTATATTTCTAGTTAAGTTAAAAACAGTGTGGAGATGCTATTTAGAATTTAATGTTTGCTCTTCAGGTGAAGAAATTAGATTTCATATATCAAACTGCCAGTAACTTAGCAATGAAGGTCGGTTCATCTGAATCTTATTTGCAAGAGACAGTTGAACGTTACTTCGAATCAGAAGAAGAATACACACAGTGCAGTATCCCAGATATTGTCAAGCATAACAGGTGCACAACATAAAATTAAAGTTTCTTCATTGTATTATATTTGCATGACATGTTCGCAGCTAACAATAATTTCTTATGATTCTGTACAGTGCGTTCTTGAAGGCTGACATCAAGGTACACTACCTTTATGCTCTTATTTCCACAATGGGAGTAATGTCGTACTTGATGTGAAAACTAGAAGTACACACGTGAGGTCGTATATTGGTTTTCTGCATCTGTTTTTGGTCCAAACCCCATACATCATATTTATTAGCATCTGCATCAAAAGTGAAATTACGTAGATCTATGGGTCAGTTTTTGGGCCACACTGGTTGAATGTAAATATGTGGTTTATCATTCTTCCTTTCTCCTTCGAGCCCACTTAATTTGTAGCTTTTTGTGCAGGTGTTCTTACAGAACAACTCTTCCCAAAATTTCACCAGCAGAGCTATTGCAAGGGTCTTCCATGGGATCTCAAGCCCTGCTTATCCTTCTACAAGTTGGTCGCAGAATCATTTTTGGTAATAGCTGTGATAACTTGAAATAACATATACATTGATTGGATTGTTTTTAGTGATCTCACTTGTATATGTCCTGAGAATATAACAATTGCTGATATTTGTTGTACTTTATCAATTCTTCGTTATGTCAGGGGGAGGCACATAAACATAGATTTCAACACCATCAAGGAGGCAGCTGAGAGTATCTTAGGAAGCCCGCCCTGAAAAACGATATCGTGGACTGAGACTTATGTACATTGCTGACTACCATCACATATGGCTCCTCTAATGCACAGTACCATTTGTTTATATAAAATCTTGAGCTGAGGACGGTAATAGATCAGCTAACCATCTATTCAGGATTGATGTGTTCTCAAAATTGTATTTAGCTGAGCTTTTAGACCACTATTCTTGTACTGAAATAAGCATTGGTAAAGTAAATACAAATATTCTTGTATTGCATCAGGAAGTCCCAAGCCTCAGGGAGAGATGGTTCCAATTGCTGAGATTAGAGAAAGTAAAATATTCAAAAGGGGATGTCTGTGTTTGGCTCACTTTTTGCATAATGATGTAAAGTTCATTGCATTTCATATACAGAAGCCTAATGTCATCAGCTGAACGCTGCATTTATTCCTATCATCAACTGACATGAATCAAATGGATTGCTAACAGAAAGTTGCCAATCATTAGATTACACAAGTTCTACACAAGGTGCTCTATTATTACATTTGGGCACACGTGATCCAAAGGCTCTATAGCCATACTGTGATGTTGTTTGTGCTTAATGAAATGGTCTAGGTTTGGATGAAGCTCAAATTATAGTGCGAGCATTTCAAGCTCTCGTTGTTCAGATGCTGTCTCACATGTAAAATTGCATCTAAATCATTAATCCAGCCAACTAGATCTTGTAAATGTGTCTAGTTACTCCAGCATCTTTACAGTTTTTGCAACCCTAACTCTGACGAAAATCCTGAATTGTACACAGTCAACCATATGCATCAGCTGACAGGAAACAATTGAAAAATGTCTGCTTAGTAGGTACAGCATTTATAAATTGTCCAAATGTCTTAGAAACATGGGCTGTACATTCCATTCCAATTCAATTTGGATCTAGATTATGTCTCCAGATTGCCATGTTTAAGACACCACTAGATCAACAAGCATTGGTTAATACAAAAGTCTTCGTTTTTGAGATGACATATGAAGTCTTTGTGAACAACCCTGAGATAATAGCTCGAAGCTTCCATCTGTCATTACAAGGATTAATCCTTTTAGCTGGCCACAAACCAAGTAGTTTCTTGAACAGTAGTTCAGAAAAGAGTATAATTCTTCTGCCAATCAGGTAATCATATAACAAACCTGACGATTGCTTGAACTATGAAGCAATGAAACTACTCATAGCATCATGATCCGGAAGGAAAGCATACCAAAATATTTTATCATGTGCAAAGATACTCCCGTTGGACAAACTGCATTTACATTCCGTTTACATATATAGATGAAGCTTTCTCAAATTAGCTGTGAAACTCCTCAGAATTCTTCCCTCTACATGCCTCGTGATTGAATTAGGGAATCTCCAAAGCAAGAAAAAAATCGGCAGGCTAAAACAGCTGCACAAACTCGCACCTTATCTATGTATATTGAAAACCTGGCAGCATGAATAATTTCATCTCCATACGTGCCTGAGTTGCTGCTACATTCTACAAATTATCGACACATTTGGTGTACAATTCGAATGCTAACTTCATCGATTCAAATGATACCTTCCACAACGATTTTCATTTAGGTATGACAATGGTATCCCCTGCATAAATGTCATCTCCATGAAGGTCATTGGCAGCTTTAATGGCTTCAACGGAAACCTATACAATCAAATAACTCCGGGGACTAAGTCAAATGACTAGAAAGTCATAGGAATCTAATCACTGAAATTAACGAGTTCTTTTTCCTCCATAGAAAACGGCAACGTGAATATCAAATTGCTCACTTTCTTGTACATACAAAAGAATCCAGCAATTTTAACTGGAACCAAAAAGCTAACATGAAACGAGGTTATCATTAAAGGATTTGAAGTGCATAGGATCGCAGGGGAATCTCAAGGATGTCAGCTGTTTTGTGGTAAAACAGGAAAAGAACTGTGATTTGATGAACTCCAAACGAGCAAAATGCATGCCTCTGGCTAAACATGGTGGCCAATGTTTTCTGTGCAAATAAAAAGAGCCAAGAAAGCAAAGAGAAAGAAAGAAAGGAAGAAAGAAAGCAAGAGAAAGATAGAGAAAGCAAAGCAAGCAAGCAAAGCAAGCAAGCAAGCAAGCAAGCAAGAAAGCTAGGGCATGGAACTGAAGCAGAAATTTGTACTTACACCGTTGCTGTGAGCAATGGAGAAGAGTGTGTCTCCTTGGAGGATGTGGTAGGGTTGGCCATGGGGGACCTTGGAGTTGAGAAGGATCAATGGAGCTACAGACTTGTAGATGCTCCATGCCACGCCCCCAAACACAACAAGCCCAGCTGCCTTAGCCACCAAATCATCCTTACCAGATTGAGGCCCTGCCATAGATGCCTATCCTCTCCTGCCTCTGCTCAGAAAAAGATTGCAAAAGAAGGAATCAAAAGCACTCCCTTGTTTTGGTATCTGGATCCAAAATCATGCAGAAAAAGGTTTGAAAAGGAAGGAATCGAACACTGCCCTGTTTGGTATCTGGATGTGGAATCATGCAGAAAAGATTGGAAAATCAAACACTGCCTTGTTGGGCATGTGGATCTAGAATCATGCAGAAAAATGCCTCCCCACTGACAGGCACGTGTCATACATTGCTCTTCTGAGCATAGTAACACCAACCCACATACAATTTACAAGTTATACAAATGGAAACCCTAAACCCTACAAATCAACTCAGAAAATGGTCACCATTTCACCATCAAATCTCACCATTTCTCCATCAAATTGAGCAAAAACAGAGAGAAACAACTGCAGGTTGAAGGCTGTGATTTTGGGGACAAGGGACTTCTTCATTTCTAATCATTCAATGCAAATGAAGTTAAAAGTGGTCAAAATCCACTAGCTTTGGACTTTTGATTGTCATTCAAGAGCTTTTGGAAAGCTACCGGACTTGCCGGCAATCGAAATTTCGACTACTTTGCTGGCAAAATCCTTTGCATTTGTGTTTTTCAGGCTTTAGCATGCTATTCCTAATTGTATGCGACGACTCTCCGCGATTATGTTGCTATTTGTTTGGCAGCTTGGCGGATTAACGTTTGCAAACTCCGCGAATCAAGCGCTGCAAGTAAACAGGTGAATGCAATGCCCGGTTGGCCCAAAAACAAGCCTCGGAAAGCTTGTTTGTATATGCCTCGGGGGATGTCGAAAATGTGAAACGAACTTTCGAAAGCAGCAAAAGACTGCCAAAAAGGATGCGGTTTGGGATTTTGCTTGTGCGCAAGAAACATTTGGTTCGAGATAAAAACAGCTGTCGTGTCCATGTTGTGCATCGAATCTGTGCATTTTCCGAAGCTTACGTTATGCAAGGTAGTAAGTACACGATGATAGGTTGCATTCCCACTAACTTTATATATGCAACATGTATGCATGCCCATTAGAGAGCCTTAGCAGCGCATAATGCTCGAGAGCTTTGTGTTTTCGACGAGGACTACGCCTGCTCAAATTAGAGCAAAATGCACGGTTCGAACCCACATGATGCTGATGCAGAATTCAGATGTGTAAAAAAACGCTGCATCGCTGAGCTCTGGTAAAGAGACTATGGGTGGGATCGATCCTGTAATAGGTAAGATGTTTGTAACCGATTCGATCGATGGATTGATCCACAACACAGATGCGGAGGTTTGTAGGTAGAGATGTTTGTAACCAATCAATGGATGGATCGATTCGATTCGAAACACAGATGCAGATGCAGACGCAGATGCTGAGGTCTGTACGTAAACCGGTCGATCGATTCGATTGATTCGATCGATCCGAAACACAGATGCAGAGGCTTGTAGGTAAGATGTTTTGTAGCCGATCGATCGATCGATTTGTCAACGGATCGATCCAAAACACAAATGCAAATGCAGATTGATTGATCCCAAAACACAGATGATGATACATACATGTCCAATAACTTCTTCTTCTTCATTGGACCCCCCATCCTAACAACCTCTCAAATGACAGGGAAGAACACAGACCTTCCCTGCAGCATCAGTTCTTTCTTTCTTCACCTTCTCCCTCGATCCCAATCGCCCATCACGCCCAACGAGCTTCTTTCTTCATTTCCTGTGGTGGGTCTTTGCTCCCACTCGCAGCTTTTCATCCTACAAAGCTCCACAACTCTGGTTCTCCCTCTCTCTGCTTCAGTGGTAAGCCCTTCTACCCTTGTTTGTTTCTCCTTTCTTCCTTGCTCTTTGTGTCTTCTTCTTCTTGTTGCTGCTGCTGCTGCTGCTGCTGCTGCTTCTGTTTTAGCCACACCTTATCCTCGGTGATGGTGATGGTGATTGTCATGTTCATGGTCGTCACTCATCGCCACTATCACCTTATGATCAGCAATGATCGCCATATACCAGCTAGAAAAGGAGAAAAAGAACGGACAGCATCCCCAATTTTGCAACTTCTCGCTACGGATTGATTTTCGCAGAAGCTTAAAAACTTGTGGGGGCTTGTGAAAGCGGAATTGGGATGGTGTATTGTTTGGATTAATCTTCTTGGAAGAGGATATTTGCTTCAATAATTCGAGGCAGAGTAGTTGTTAGTCATTGGTTTACCCTAGATCACCATGGAAACTTGCAACACCTGTTTATGATGCATTTTTATCCTCATTTACCCTACATTATGTTATAGAAATTATGGCTGGAATCAATGGAGAAGATGACTGTTTCGAGAATGATTGTGACAACTTCCCAAAGTGAGTGCTCTTCGGTCATAATATTCTAGATTTTGAAATGATGGAGCATTTAATTTTCTTGACTGTTTTGATTGAACCAGGCATAGTAGTGGCTATGGTGATAAGCTTGTCTTGAGAGGTTTAAAGTTCAATGCTATTCATGGAGTCAACGATGATGAAAAGAGGTTTCCACAACCATTCGTAGTGGACGTTGATGCATGGATGGATATGCGGAGAGCTTCAAGGACAGATGATTTGGACCATACAGTTAGCTATGCAGCTGTATATAGGTAAATAAACGAAATACACTGCATTCATTCTTTAAAAGTAGTTTTGTGCAAGAAAGATTTCGGACTTCCACTCTTTTACTTATTATCTCAGTGCCCACAACTCGAGTATCCGAGGTTATAGTTAACAACATTACTTACAAGGAATTCAGGAAAATAGGAAAAAATTGTTCAGAACCTCTTTGGGGTTGCGTTTGACCCGATTGCCCTTGAGTTTTCATCTTAAGAACCAACAGAATCTTAAAGCTATTTGGGAGAAAACCCAAATGTGGGAGATGTGTTATGTATTCACCATTTGATTGCTAGTAACATTCTAGTAATATAAATTCAGAAAAAACTGTCACTTCCACACAAAATATGTAAATTAATTAAAAAACTGTCTTTTTTATACAAGTTTTCTGTAAATAGAATTTGAAAAACTGGCAATTTTGATGTCAGTAAATTTTGAAGAAATAGCATTTTGATACAATGTGTTTATAAATAAAATTTGAAATACTGGCAGTTTGACAGAAATTGTCTGTAAATAGAAATTTGAAAAACAGGCATTTTAGGAGAAGTTTTTTGTAGATTTTTATTGAAAAAAATCTGTATCAAATTGATTGTATATGAGCACTGATGTAACAGATTGTTAAAAATAGTCAATTCGATACGAAATTCCTGTAAATCGATTTTGAACAACTGGCATGATATAAAATTTCTCGACATTTTTGTTATACCCATCTTTGACTGTATATGAACAAGTCTTGGTGTATGGCGCATCAAACAGAGAAGTCAAAGAAGTTGTGGAAGGACCCCATTTCAACCTCTTGGAGGCCTTAGCAAATGCAGTTGCTAATAAGATTTTCAATACGTTCAAGCAAATAACGGATGTTCGAGTGCGCATCGGGAAACCTGCTGTAGCTCAGAAGAAAAACATGGACTATGTGGGTATAGAAATATTCCGAACATCACCATCCAAACGAGATGTCAATGATGAAACGGAGTAGGATCAAAGGAAGGTCCATCTCTAATTTATGTATACGATTTTTCAAACCCATGCGCCCTTATTTAGTGCCATCTTTTCCAACATGTTTTAAGTAGTTACAATATAAAATGGCATTGTATCTTTAAGAATTCGAAAATAAGTGCTACCGCAATAACCTTAACACTACAGCAGTTCAAGTGTTGTGCAAGTAACAAATGATTTCATGGTTTTACAGTCGATTGTAATAGGTTATAGGAATACTTTGGGCCCAAGTATTGTTTTTAACGTCTGAACACTGATATATAATCTGCCTTAGAGTCAGGGTTTAGGGTTAAGTGAGAGAAGCATGAGTCTCATGACATATGTATATACAAACCCTACACTCACATATGTAGAGTTTGCAGGAAGAACAACGCAAGCCCAGGCAATGTCACATTGCTTTTTCATTTATATGAATCTACCTACCTATCTCTCTTCATACGTGTAAGGTGTTTTGCATTGTGACACAGATTTGTTTTCAAAACACTGCTTGAGAGCAGGCGAAAATGTCTGTAATATGTCGAAAGCTTGCACATGTTGATATAACAATCTCTGTCAAAATTAGTAAGGTTGGGTTTGAATATATTCTAAATAATTTGGTTTGGTTAAGGTTAAAGTTTCAAGGAAGGTGGAACATTCATACCAAGATTATGCCATTGAGTCAGATTTTCAAATATTGGGGACAAGATCAGAACTCTGTAGTATTTGGCCAAATTGTTGGCTCATATATCTTTATCTTTAGATATTGAGGTTCGTTTACTAAACTTCACCTTCATTTTGCACAATTTTTGTGATTTGTAAATATTGTCTGCGTGTTTTGCTTAACATTAAAAGTTTCCCATTTGGGTCATGCTATGCTGTTGATAGTGGCCTTTCTATGAATGAGTTCATCTCTTGGCAAACAATAAAGAAAGAAGAGGAGAGACCTTGGCCAGAGTTATAGAAAGGCAAACACTTAGCATTCTGTAAGCAATGCTTGAAGAAATATATGTTTTACTTTCACTACCTTTTTTTCACCACAGGTTTGGATTGTTACTAGACCAGCTATGCCTCTTTTTCCATAGCCTCCTTGGCCTTAAACAGTCCAAGTTTCAGCCCCAACATTGGGAAACTTACTTATTGCTTTCCTTCTGCAATCTCAAAGCTTCAATCTTGTTAGCCTCTTGTTGCAAACCGGCAGCTGCATAGATATTAATCATCGAGACATAAGCCGCAGCGTCCTCTGAATCGAATTGAATTGCATGTTCAAAAGCGACTCTTCCCATCTCTACATTTCCCCATTCTTTACAAGCGCTCAATAGACTACGCCATAACATAACATCGCCATGGAATGGCATGCCTTTAATCATCTCCACGACTTTGTCAAAGTGACCTGCACGGCCGAATAGATCCACCATGCATGTGTAATGTTCTACAGTTGGCATAATGTGATACACTTTGCCCATGCTCTCAAAGTATGCTTGACCCTTTTCCACCAAACCTGAATGGCAACACGTGTTAAGCACAATGGAGAAAGTCGCTAGATCTGGAGATATACCTTCTTTGATCATTTCGTCAAAAAGACTGAAAACAATATCATGCTTTCCGATCTGGGCATATCCAGCCATTAACGCAGTCCAACTCACCACATTCTTTACTCTTAGCTTATCAAATATTCCTTGTGCTTTGGTGAGTACACCACATTTGGCATACATATCTACCAATGCATTACCAACCAAGAGATCTTTTTCTGCCAAACCCTCTCTCATGATCTCAGCATGTATTTCTTGGCCTTTGGAAGCTGCACCAATGGTGCCACACGCTCTCAAGATGCAAACAAAGGTTACGGAATTTGGTAGAAATCCATCAGCTTTCATCCTCTTAAAACAGCACAATGCTTTCTCGCTGTGACCTTGTTCAGCATATCCAGCGATCAATGCAGTCCATAACACAACATCTCGAACTCGCATTTCATCGAACACTTCTTGCGCTCGTGCAAGGGTGCCACATTTTGCATACATATCAACCAATGCATTTCCAATTGAGATAGTCTTTTTCAGTAGCACCTCCTTTATTATCACAGCATGTATCTCTTGGCCCTTCTGAGGAACTCCCAAAGTTCCACAGGCTTGCAAGATAAAGTTAAACGTAACCATGTTTGGAGAAACACCCTCACATTTCATCTTCTCGAAACATTCCATGGCTGCTTTAGCATGCCCATGTTGAGCATATCCTGAGATGAGTGCAGTCCATGAGATTACATCGCGGACTAAGAGTTCATCGAATGCTTGTTGCGCTTTCTCAACAAGGCCACATTTTGAATACATGTCCACCACCGCATTGCCAACAAGCAGACTACTTCCCATCAAACCTCGTTTTGAGATCTGAGCATGTATTTCTTGACCCTTCTCTGCAGCACCTATTTGGCTACAAGCATTTAATGCACAAATAAATGTGATCAAAGTTGGCCTTATACCATTCCTCTCCATCTGTTCGAAGCATTTCAGGGCTTTCTCACCACTCCCATCTTGAACATACCCTTTCATTAGGGAGTTCCATGATACTACATCTTGCACTGGAAGTTCATCAAAGACTAGCTGTGCTTTTGCAACATCTCCGCACTTGGCATACGTATCCACCAGTGCATTCCCAAGTACGATATTTTTCTTTAGGAGACCTTGTTTGACAACCTCGGTGTGTATTTCTTGGCCTTTGTTGGATGCCCCTATTTTTCCACAAGCTTTCAAAGCGCAAATGTATGTAACTGCATCTGGCGAAACACCCTCAAATTGCATCGCCTCAAAGCAGTTCAGAGCTTCTTTGCCACTTCCACACTCCACATATCCATCTATCAGTGCAGTCCACGCAATTGTGTCTCTTACATGAAGATCATCAAATACTTCTTGGGCTTTTGAAAGTGCACCACATTTGGTATACATATTGAGTAATGCATTTCCAATAAAAACATTTTTCGCGAGAGAAATTCCTTTTTTCTCAATGCTTGCATGTATCCTGCATCCCTTCTCAAGATTCTTTTGCTTTGCACAACTCTTCAATGAATCGACAATGGAAGCAAGTTCACCATTACCAAATTCTAGGCACCGAAGCTTGGTACTACTACAAGAGGTATATGCACGATTCTGCTCCATTCCATCTCTTCTATACCAGAATTTACTTGTCGTTTTCGATGGCGACTCCCGGTTTTCGGACTCGTATTCAGGACTGGTCTGCCACGGACATCAGTGATGAATAGAAATAGATATGTCATATGTATGCATGCATGTTTGATAAAGGTACACATGCAGGGATGCATATGCATGTCTGTCTGTCTGTATGGATGGATGTACGCATGCCCACCTATATGAATGCATGGCCGCAAGCATGCATGCTTGTAAGCATGTCCATGTGCATGTATGCATGGGCATGCATCCGAATGCATACATGCACATGTACACACACATGGATATGCATACCAACATGCATGCACATGAAATGCATGTCTACGTATATGAAATGCATGTCTACGTATATGAAATGCATGCTCAAGTGCATGCATGTTTGTATGCATGTCCATGTGTGTGTATGTATGTATGTATGTATGCGTGCATCTATGCATGTCCATGCATCTGAATGCATGCTCACAAGATTGATCGTATCTCCGCAGATACATATACACATACGGAGTGAATCATTGAAGGAAAGAATCAAGAGGAATTGTATACCTTGGGGGCCAGTCCGATTTGCACTGGCCGGTCCCGGGATGGAGGGATTTGGGAGCTTTTCCATGGGAGCTGCGAGCCCCAGAAACGCAATCCACGGGCTTGGGCGGATCTGGAGGAGAAGGAGCAAGGCCTGCTGTTGTCGGGCCCAAGCGAGGGGCGAAAGGGATCAGCGTCTCCATGCTTCTGTTCTCCCGCAGATGTCGGAGAGAGCTCTGTTTCTTCTGCTCTGCTCTTCCTTCTTGCTTTCAGTCCTCTGTGTTTTGAGCTGTCATTTCCCAAATTATGGAAATGCACCTGTCAGAGAGAGAGAGAGAGAGAGAGAGAGAGAGAGAGATTAAGTGTTTGGAGGTGATTAGTGAGTGATTAGCGAGTGATTAATGGAGTGGATTAAGATTAAGATCTTGCGAAGGAAGCGATCCGGAGCTTATGATTGATTGAGTGGATTAGGATCTTATGAAGGAAGCGATCCGGAGCTTATGAGCTGGTTGAATTTCGGAGCTTTCGATTGGCATGACTAGTTGAACATTGCTAACGGCTGTTAGATGAGCTCGATTTTGCCAGCTAGACAAGCGCTAGTCGGATGGTCGATCGAGTGATTCACTAAGCGCATAGCCGATCGATTCAGTGCGTGCTTAGTGAGTAATCAATCGGGCGATTGGTTGTGAAGGCAAACATATGAAAAGTGAGTTGTCGATCACGCGATTTGATTCTGAAGTCGAACGTGTTGGTGAGTACATGGTCAATCGGGCGGCTAGTGGGTGATTAATCTGTTCCTAAACACCACACATTTGCACCAATCGTAACGAGCAGATGTTGCTGCTTGATGCTAGGACTGAACAAAAACATGAAAGATTCCTGTTGGCCCTTACAACAGAGCGCAGATTCGCGTCCCGAACCGATCTCGAGATCGAGAAATTCTACTTTGAGCTCGAGGATCCGGACTCGTTTTTTCCGGCCTCCAGTTTTCCGCATCATCGAGCCTTGGCGGGAGGTAAAATTAAAGATCGGGGGGAGTTCGATCATTGCGAGGGGCCCCCCTCATTGATCACTAATCACTCTCCTGATCGTTTCTTGTTCCGAGCTCGAGAATCTGGAATCTTTTTTTCCCCAGCCTCTGGGATCTGCATCGTCGAGCCTTGCGTGCGAGAGGTAAAATCAAAGATCGGGGGAGTTAGGTTTAAAAGCATTTGAATATCGTCATCGTGGGGACCCCCTCGTTATCACTAATCACTCTCTTAATCATTCTTAATCCTCTAGTTTCTACATCATCAAGGAGGTAAAATGAAGGATTAGGGGGAGTTTGATCATCGCGAGCCCCCCTCATTGATCACTAATCACTCTCCTGATCGTTTCTTATTCCGAGCTTGAGAATCTGGAATCTTTTTTCCCCCAGCCTCTGGGATCTGCATCGTCGAGCCTTGCGTGCGAGAGGTAAAATCAAAGATCGGGGGAGTTAGGTTTAAAAGCATTTGAATATCGTCATCGTGGGGACCCCCTCGTTATCACTAATCACTCTCTTAATCATTCTTAATCCTCTAGTTTCTACATCATCAAGGAGGTAAAATGAAGGATTTGGGGGAGTTTGATCATTGCGAACCCCCCTATTTATCACTAATCACTCTCCTAATCATCTTTGCTCCGAGGTCGAGAATCTGGAATCATTTTTTCCTTGCCACTGGGATCTGCATCGTCGAGCCTTGCATCGTCGAACCTAACCCTAAACCCCAAACCCCTAAACCTAAATTAATGATCGGGGGAGTTAGGTCTACAAGCATTCGTCACCACTAATTACTCTCATTATCACTAATTACTCTCCTAATCATTCTTAATCCTTCCTGCTTAAGCTTTAATGCAAAACAGCCTCCTTAATCAAAACATCAGCCACATCAACAAGAAGCTCATGGCAGAGAAGGTCTTCCTTCACACAGTATGTACCAGAGAAAGCTCCAGCTCACGCCCTTCAGAACGAGTTCCTTGGGGGATCGCATCATCTGCTCCAGTCCTTCAATCCTTCGCTGCTGTGAAAACTAGCCAGATGAAGCGCTGCACGATGATCCTACCATGACCATGTTTGTCGCTGGGAGCATGCCCAGGCATGAATCAATGAATGATCCTGAAGGATTCTCCATGCCTGCCTTCTTCCTGATGTAGGTAGGAGCTCGGCTTTCTTCCTTATCTAATTTGTAGTTTCGAACGTGCATACAGCGAATCCTGGTGAATATGAACCCTAATCCTAAGCCCAGAAACCCTGAACCCTAAATCTTAAACCTAAATACATGAAAATTTGGAAATCTAGACTCCCGAAACACCCCAAAATGTACACCCAAAACCCTGATCCCTGAACCCTGAGCGCTAAATCCTAAAACCCAAACGTCCAAAACTCTGAAAGCCTAAACACCAAAACCAAAAAACTCAAAACCTTGAACCCTACAGCTTAAACCTAAAGGCCAACAGAACTAAACCTAAAAACCCATAATCCTTCACTCTAAAGAAGCTCTCTCTCATGGCAGAATAACATAGCATACATGGAATATGCTACGAATAAAGGAGGAATCTCGGAAGAAAAGAGGGACGCATTATGAAGGTTTGCTGAAACGAAAAATGCTCTAGGAATCAATACAGTCTCATGTGTGACATATATATGAGACGAACATGTGTCGGTTACTTTGCAATAACGGACTTGAGCCTTTGTGTGTGGAACTGCGAAAACAAGCGTTTGTGCAATGGAAAATGGGCTCTTCTTTGCAAGGAGATTTTGCATTGGAAATGTGCTAGTTGATATGTACGTGCGATGTAGTGCAATGCGGCAGTTGGTGCGATCATGTGGAATATGGGGCAATGTGCTATTCGACTTATGCACGAGAAATGCAGAGCGATGTGCTATTCAGCTTAGGCATGTGAAATGCAGTACAATGTAGCAGTTGGTATGCCGTATGATACATGAAATGTGGTGCAATGTGCTAGTCAACTTACGCATGTGAAATGCGATGCAATGTGGAAGTTGGTGTGATACATGAAAGATGGTGCAATGTGCTAGCCACCTTGTCCATGTGAAATGTAGCGCAGTTGATGAGATTTCAACTCGAGATATAAACTCATGGAATTCACAGATTGTAGGATATGTACACCGTGGTTGCCCCGAGGAGGCACTAAAATGGTTAGAAGTCATGCAACACGAGGGTGTTGCTCCGAATTCGATAGCATACTCGTCTATTTTAAAAGCTTGTGGAAGTATGAAAGCCATGAAGAAGGGGCAAGAAGTACATGCGAAGATCATGAAAGAGTACTTTCTCCAGCCAAACGTGTTCATCGGAAATGCTTTGATGGGCATGTACGTCAAGTGTGGTGAGCTCATGAAAGCACAAGAAGTGTTCGACGAGCTTACTGTCCGGGATGTAGTCTCCTGGAACACACTTATCGGAGGGTATGCGCAGCATGGATATGGTGAGAAAGCGCTTGATTTTTTCAAGCAAATGCGAATCGGAGGGATTTCTCCCTCTCCTGTCACCTTCGTTTCCGTCTTGAAGGCTTGTGGTATCGTAGGAGACATCGCAAGAGGCCGAGAAATACACGATGAGGTTGTTTCCAGAGGCTTGCTGGGAGAAGACGTGATGGTCGGAAATGCGCTGGTAGACATGTATGCGAAATGTGGAGTGGTCAACAAAGCGCGGGAAGCTTTCGACAAGCTTCCGATCCGGAATACGGTGACATGGAATGCGCTGATTGCAGGATATGTGCGACATGGACATGTGGAGGAAGCGATGGATTGTTGCGAAGGCATGAAGAGAGATGGATTTTCGCCGGATGTGGTGACGTTTGGCTGCCTTTTGAAGCTATGTAGTGATACGCGGGCGATCACAAAGGGTCGTGAAATACACGGCGAGATCACGAAAGGAGGTTTACTCGGCAAAAGTCTCAGGCTTTGCAACGCGCTTGTCGAAATGTATGCCACGTGCGGTGCACTGTCGGAAGCAAGAGGAGTTTTCGAGCGGCTTCCGGGGAAAGATGCAGCCATATGGACCACATTGATCTCCGGATATGCTCAACACGGGCACGGAGAAGAACCGCTGGTCCTTTTCGAGAAGATGCAAGATGAGGGCATTTCTCCGACTCCGTTGACGTTCGTTTCTGCATTGAAGGCTTGCGCAAACATCGGCGCATCTGGTCGGGGTCAAGCAATGCATGCTAGAATCGACGCAGAGGATGTGCTGCGGGGAGACGTCTTGCTCGGCACTGCGCTGGTGGATATGTATGCGAAATGTGGCGAGCTTGCGAAGGCACGAGAAGCATTCGGCAGGCTTCCGGTTCGGGATGTTGTGTCATGGAGTGCGTTGATCGGCGGCTATGCGCTGCTCGGAAGCGGTGGCGATGCGCCGTTTGATGCATTCCAGCGGATGTCGGAAGAAGGTATCATGCCCAATTCAGCATCTTTCTCCAGCATTCTCAAGATATGCTCCAACTTGGGCTTGCTCGATGCGGGGAAATCCGTGTTCGAGACGATGATTGAGCGGCGTGCGATCGCTCCCACTCTAGAACACTACACTTGCCTGATCGACCTTTTCTGTCGCGCTGGGCTCTTTGCGGAGGCAGTCGGCGTGATCGAGAGGATGCCTTTTCATGGTGATCTTACCATGTGGCGTGCTCTGTCGTGTGCTTGTCGAACTTGGGGAAATGTGAGGATCGCGAAGCTCGCTTTCGAGCAAGCGATGCTGCTCGATGCAGCCGATGCTGCCGCTTACGTTTCCATGAGTAACGCTTATGCCGAGTCCGAGGAGCCCTGGAAACACTGAGACCTTCGAAGGGAACTACTGTAAACTGCTCGCGCTCTTTTGGAACTAGGGTTTAGGGTTCAGGGTTTTGAGGTCAGCCCTCGATGATCCTGAATCGATCGCATCAAGAATAGTAGCAAAGGCGAATGATTTCCTAAAACCGGTATTCCGTCGACGATGACGATGATGCCCAATTTCACTAAGTGACATGTATGGATATGGTTGAATCACAACAGGCAGCATTTGGGCCTGGCTTATGCCGACAAATCTGGACTTAAATCATGCAAGATCAGAGCTTTTCCTTCATTTTGTAAAGATCAATGAGGGTCTTAAGTGAAGGGCCTTGTCCCTTATCCATGTCCTACCTTATATACCATTGAATTTGACCTGATGTCATTGAATTTGGCCTAATGCAATCAAGTCCAACTTGATGCCGCTAAAGTTTGGGCTGATGCCATTGGAATTCAATTGAGTCCAAACTGATGCCATTGAATTAGGCCTAATGCAATCGAGTCTAACCCGATGCCATTGAATCCGACTAAATGGAATGAAAGTTGAGAATCGTGATCAGAAAAGATCCGAACATTTCAAAGATTGCAACATATAGTTTTGATCCGAACGCGTCGATTCGGCCGCTCGGAAGCATGTCGAGCTTTCCCATCGTTCCCCGCTGATCCAATGGCATTCGTGCAATATCTTTTGCCGTAAGACTTTGTTCGATCAAAGCCTATGGAATGCGATCGATCACAAACGGAAGAAGAAGCTCGACTCTTTGCTTGATCGATTCCGAGTCGATGTTTCGAAATGCAGCGAGCTTCCTCCACCATGCTCCAGCAGCTCACCCCCTAAACCCTAAACCCCAAACCCTAAACCCCAAACCCCAAACCCTAAACCCCAAACCCCAAACCCTAAACCCCAAACCCTAAAAGCACTAAGACATGTAAAGTGAAGAAGAAGACATGAAAATTTCAGGGCATATCCATAAAAACTGAAGAGAGGTTGTGGGCGAATCTTTCTTCTGCTCCGCTGGTGCTATGGATATGTGTCGGAATCGATAGGATCGTAGCTCGGGCCTTCCTGAATCGCTGAATGAAGCCCATGGTCATGGGCCTGCTTCTTGGGCACTGCAAATTCCTCCTGTTTCCCACCCCTACCCCTGCAGGAAGAAGGATAGCTCTGAACATGGTGGCCATGATCATGACATCGGGGCGGATGAACGTCAAGATGTCCCAGTGGATGCTTCAAAAGAGCCCTGGATTCCCTCGCTCTCTTTGCACTGGTGTTGCTTCATCACGCCAGCTTCAGAGTGATACCTGTTATCAAGACCTTATCATGTTGGGCATTGAAACCAGCTGTGATGATACCGGCGTTGCTGTGGTATGAAATTCTTATGCTCCCTTTTTGCTTCATT